>JANSTX010016475.1:0-11253 GCA_027564355.1 Penthetria funebris
TAATCTGAAAAGTTCATAATAGTTTCCGTTTGGCATCTTGCTTGACATTTGGAGTAATTACAACTGCAATTCGAATAAGTGGGTGTGAAAGTAGCAGTCGTAAGTTTCTATACAGTACTGGTGATGTTTCCGCTAAAGTTCAGCAATCAGAAATGAAGTTCACATTAAAAATTTAAAAAAATGTTATACTAGATATGAGATGGTCTTAATAAAATTATGCATATTAATTTTAAGAATTATACTTGGCAAATGAAAAAAATTACCTTAGGGTTATTAATGTATATGTAAAATGAGAAATAAGTAAAACAAAAACTAAATTATATTTTGTTGTTATAGAATCTGTACAAAGTTTTTAAAATTTTGTTTAGATAATGAATATCGCTTTAGGTGTAATTAGAGTTGATATATAACGCTGCAATATATTTTGCAAGATCATGTGCTTGATATTTATTAATCGTATAAGAATATATGCAAAATGTAGGTTTACTTATGCGAATACATAACTATAATTTAGTTTTATAATTGTAGGTTGAGCACATATTGCCTGTTATTAAAGCAAGCTACCGTTTAATATTTAAAAGAATTTTTTTAAATATTATATTAACACATAATATATTCGATGGCATATATTAAATGAGTTTGTTCTAGATTCTTATGGTGCATTGCATACGCACTAAAAAAAAAACTACAAACTATTGTTCAACTTGTGTACCATACAAATCTTGAGACGATTTTCATGATGACTGCAAGATGTCTGTGAAGGCAACTGTTTAGATGCTTTAATACTTCAAATATAATATTTAGAATAGACTATAGTTACTATATTCAAGTGACGAATGACCAACATCATTCATATAACCATTCATCTTAACTTATATAGTGGTGATAAATATGTTAATTACTGGAATATGATTGGGGTTTAAAAAGTAGTGTCTGTCTTACCAGCCGACTAGATGAAAAATATATCTCACTAACAAATTAGGCAGCTATGGAATTATGATTCAGTCTGCTAAAATAAATAAACAAATGTAGCATCGAACCACTATAAGTTATCCAAAACTTCTTAAACTCCATATATCCTAAAGCTCCAATGTAAACATAAACACAACATAACTTAATCAATTCAAGTGCACTTCTAACATTCAAATTTCCAAATTTTCTCATCGTATTCCGATACCATTTTGTTAACATTTTACGTGTAATTGAAATATTTGAATATAATGAAATGCAGGTTGACAACTAACTAAATTGGTGACATTGATGTTAGTTTCTATTTCAGCTGAATTTAATTTCGAATTAGTTAACTTTAAATTGTCCACAAATTGTTATAATAAGAAATAGATCAAAGAGATTCAATTTATCGATGTTAGAATCTCATTCAGATCGTATTATGATGATGATATTGATAAAACTGAGTGTCAATTGACTACTCTATGCTACACCACATACTTCCTACTTTTACTCCATTGTATAAATTAACTTTTTTTTTTACATAATTCTGATTAAATTTGTAGATTTTAAAAATAAAAGAGTAAATTTAGATTCACGTCAATTATGTGCACAGTTGCATTATTTTGATGTGCAATATCCAATTTCATTTTCTTAATTAAATAAATGATTTGGTAAAATTGTACTTAAGTCATTTACACATGTCAACAACATCTTTAGTACCATATGAAGTGGGTGGTAAAAATGTAGTGTATAATTCTTTCAAACAGAATATGACAAATCGTCGTCAAGCAATTTTGAAAATCCATCCCGAGAATTTGGCATATTTTCAAAATCATAACCAAGAAGTTTATCTACAGAAATTGTTCGCACAGAGGTCCTACAAAACGTATGCATGGAAACTAAGGTGTAAAGAGATTTAATGAACATATACTATACATAGAGGACATTAAAACATGGAGTTGACCTATAGTTAATGTAATTGAATTACAATTACAACCAAAATACTAAAAAAAGAAGGGTTGATCACCCAATAGTCACTTTCGATACTTTTTCAGATATCAAAAGTATAATGAGCATACATACACGTGCTTAGCGTACATGAAATTAGTGTCGTCAGAAAACCAATATATTATTTTATCATAACTACCCTTAGTGGCGTTCTTGAAAGATATGCTGACTGGTTGCAATACAGTAATCAGAACATATAAAAATATGTTCTGAATACGGATATTCACATATATTGTATAACACTTTATTTCTTATGTTTTGTATTATTTAAAAAAAAAGTTATGGAAAATAAATTATTCGAAGAAAACCCACCTTGTCAGTCTATCCACACGCCATGTTTCGAAAATGGCCGCAAGCAATTTATTGCAAGATTTTTATCTGAGTTTTTATGTTTTCTTTAACTTGTAAATTCTATTTTACTTCATTCAAACATTATTTTTCAATACATAAATTAGTTATAAGATATTTTATGGTTTCATAATATGAAAATGACAAATTAAACTTTTCTTTTAAGATTTATACGTTCGTACTGCAATATATCGAAAATAATGTCCATTGCATTTATTAGAATTGACTATATAGGCTTTTAAGCTATTACCTATGAATATTCCGAAATGATTATAAATCTGTCATGTTTATCTTGCAAAAATGTAATTAATCAGTTGACACCACTTTTGAATTTTAAATTTTAAAAAAACCTATTTATTTTACAAAGTTTTTGAACTGGTAAAATCTCTGATAATTAATAATTTCATAAAAATTACAACCCATAGTAACCTCGATGCTTAATGTGCGCAATTATTTGCCTTAAAAAATTGGTTGTCATAGGTGTATCTTCAACTATCACAATTCTAAGCTCGCGTTAGTCAATAACTCCGATCTGAAGGTGTGAAAATAATGAACAATTCAGTAAATCATAAAAACTTATAAAAGCCTAAAAATTTTAATGATTTACGGAATTGAAACGACCCGTGTACAGAAGTTCTGGTTGCTCATTGACCAATTGATAGAAAGTTTTGTTCGACAGAAAATTAGCTGCAAAATATTCTTCTATAAATGTAGTTACAAATTGCACGAAACCCTAGTAGCCTCCTTTAATGATGGTTCTCTACGTTGTTTTTCTATTAAAATCGTTCAACATCATCATTTGTAAAAAAAAAAATATTAAAAAACGACAAACACAACTATCAAAATTAATAGAAAATATATGAGTATTGGCGTCAAGCTGTCTCTACTGTTTGTGTCAAATCAAATTAAATATAAATTCCCCACTTGTTTTAATATTGCACTCGCATTTAACAGTAGCAGCTCAACTAACTGAACATTCAATCGGTGTGTAATATTATATTGAACATGCAACAAAACGAGACAATAATATACCATACTATCTATACTAATACTATACTATTATGTCGTAATGCAATAAAACTGTATCTATTGTAACACAGCGGCCATATTTATTTAAAGGTCATACGCATCGTAAAATACTATAAAGAAATGGAGTAGAGCAATAGCGTATAGTAATTTATTAAAAGATAAATTTCTCATTCATAATTTTTCAAACGAGAATTTCATACTTGATTGTGTTGGTATTATTTAACAAGGTGGTTTGCGTTGAATTTTTAATGTTTACGTTTTCACTAATTGAGTTTTTACAGTTGAGACAATTTGGCGTTATTATATTTGGAAATTTTGCTTGAAATTCTAAATTATGAGTCGTGCACGATAAATCGATAACGCTTCAACATATCAAAATGATCATCTTATATTATTAATTCGTACAAATGAATTTAATTTGAGATTCCTGTGTCACCTACATAGTTTGACATCTGTTTTTCTTCTTGGATTTCGGCATGTCAACCATTGTTCTAATAAATGTTCAAATGGATAATGTTGGATTAGGATAACTTGTATTTTTTCTACGAGAAACGGCATATTTTAAGCATGCATTCAGCATTCATAGGATACTTTGAAATATTTACCAAATTTCGTGACTATATAAGACAGTTTTGCGTATGAAAATATGATAAAATAGGTACATAACCCAAAGGAAAATTCATTGGATTACCGTTGGATTTACCAGTCAATTCTCCTATGGGTACAAGGATACAACATATGGTAAATCCCTAGGATCTTCCGATAGCAATGTTAATTGGGTTGCAAATTGCAGTTAAGTGCGTATTTTTTAATATATCCAACCCATCACCTCACTGTATGACTGATCTAATTCCAATTTCTTCTGTTGGCAATTTTGTGCATTGCCTTCGGATCTGCCAGTCTCTACAAATTCTCGATTGATATTGTATTTGACTATAATAATTTAAAGTATACACCAGAAGCACCTTTTGACTAGAACTTGTTCCGTCCATCGTAATGAATCGAAGAACGATATCACTGACTTATTTAATTGTGCCTGCGATTGTATTTCAGTCTCGACGAATGCTGTCACATACTAATCGATTCACCAAGTTTCCTACTAACCCTTGTTTTGCTTATTACGAATTTTATCAGCGTATAACGTCTAGCAACTCCAGGTTGTTTCCATATGCCTGCCATAAGTTTTAATTTAATAATAATTAAGTAATGATCACTTAAAACTGTCAAAATGATAGTCTGCCTCTTCATTAGTCATAAAAAAAGAAAAAAAAAACGGAAACAACAGTGATGATATACTTTTAAAAGATATGCTATATACCTTCCTGGAATTATTATTATAATCCGATTAATGTTTCTTTTAAATCGATAATATTACTATATAATTCCTAACTTGTATTGATAATTTTGAAGATCTGTATCAGCCGAGCACCATTACACAAGCTGGAACTTCTGTGGTTCATCCTAACTCAGACCATCATATCAAGTATATGCCAGTCTATAACTATTTATTCATTTATTATACCAGCATAGAATATAGCTACGTTTTCCAAGTATTAAAAATGTAGCTACGTTTTTCAAGTATTAAAAATGTGCAAGTATTAAAAATGTGTTAAAAATGAAACTTTTTTTTTTCTTCATATTTTGGCCTACTAAATAAATTCATCTAGAAAATCAAGAGTGCATAACAATAGAAGCAGGTATAATTTTTAAACAAAATTGAAAATATCTCATGAACGGTTACATATATATACTCGGCTCGAGCAGTTAATAGTTTAGTCCAAGCACGTACCTGCTAGCTTTTAACTGTTTTCTCGTATGTAACACTAAAAAGTTAGTAAAATTCAATGCTTATTTCCATAAATTTGAAGATCTGTTTCGATAGAATTTAACTAAACAAGCAGAGGTATAGTTTTCGAATAAAATTAAAAATATCTCATGAACGGTTAAGATTATTTAAACTGAAAAATCTCGACAAATTATTTAGATTTGATTTTATGTCCTGAATTTTGTTTACTTCCACAACTCATCTTTAATTCCATTTAATTCAACATCTTGTTTGGCATATTTTCCAGTACCATTGTCTATGCAAAATACATAATACCGAAGCATTGAAATTTATCGGCTACAAGGTGATATGTCGCAGTAGAATCAATCTGACATAGCTCCATCTTTAAAACATTAATCTTTAGTTCAAGATGTGTGTTATATGACACAAGTCGTCATAAGTTCAGCCGTATGCATATGTCTGAGTGTGTTAACAGGCAATGGATTTTTTGCTTCATTTTTTTAAATGTTGGTTTATTATAGCCGATATTCTGGTTTTCATTGTTGTTTAGAAATAAATTTACTATGAAACTGTGTTCCATGTAACATTATACGACTTTTCAAAAACAATAAAGTTTCACCGATGGGTTGTTCTTTCTTTGCATTCCTGAATGTCGATTAGCAGCTCTTAAATTTGAGCCCCACTTGCTAATTTTTTCTTTGCTTTGCAAGTTTCATTTACTGTTCATTTCCATTTAATAATTTTTAAAGTATCGCCGTCAACATCTAAAACATTACGCTTAACTTTTGGAATATATACGATAATCAATTACATTTCTTTACTAAGTGAAAAAAAGGGTTTTTAACACATTTTCCCATTATCCTTTAAAGTTTTTTTTTTTAACATTACCATTTTAAAAGCATAAGGTTTGGCTGAATATAAAATTCATAAAGCAACTACTCATAGGCGAAACATAGAAATATGTTATAAAACTAAATAAAATAGAATCTTTCATCATCCACGAACTGTGTTATTAGCAGATGACATATTTATAGTGAGAGCCAATTTGAATTGGAAAACAAATCTGTGGATTTTGTAATTGGAGGAAATGAACTACATATTAGTGACACTAAAACAAAATTATATATGTACTTTTCATTTATTGGAAATCCAATAATTTCTCTGTGAAATACGATCATATTCGAAACGCGACCATCCACTGTGCCGTTACAAACAAATTTAAATATTAATGATTAGCAACAAAATAAGTAAAACCATCGATCTATATTCAACATTGAATAATGTGTATATATATAATACTGGCGGTGACTTTTAGTTTTGAATTTTGGACTGCCAAAAACACAATATGCATTGAAGGATAGAAATAAAAATAGGTATGTTTGATGTGACTCCAGTATTGGTCGACTATCTTAAATTTTTAATCAATCCTTATCTCCATCGATGCTAAAATGATGGTGTTATTAATATCGCGTTCTACTCAGTTTTCTGAGGTTTTTGTATATCAGTTTTTTTCAAAATACGGATGGCATCCTGAGGTCTAAAAAAGTGACGAAACGATAAAATGTTCGTATATAATTTCAGATGAAATTTTTCATGAATTTTAAAACAATTAAAACGTACCAAAAAAACTCAGCAATATTGAAGTACTTAACATTCATCAGTATTTTTATTTGCTGGGTTTGTATACTTCAAAATGACAGATCTCTTTGTGCATTGAATTGAATGCAATTTGTGTATTTTTGGTTAGTTTAATTTTTTGTGAATAAATTTTATCATAATTTAATTAAAAAGAAAATTAGATTATTGACCATTAAATTAAAAAAAGTATAATTCTTTATATAACTTAATTCAATTAAATTATGTTGGTCAATTGTTACAAAACATTAGGTTCGTCATTTGTTTACTTAAATTGTTAGATCAACAAAAAAAAAAAAATAATCTTGAAATTTGCTGTTTTTTTTTTGTTTTCAATAAGAAAATTGATAAACATTTAAAATAAAGTTTTTGATTATAAATTTCCGAAAAATATGAGTCCTAATACAGTTTGGTTAATCATTAAATACATTTTTATTGGTGCACTGTTTGTGGCATTTGTTTTTTTAGGTCTGCTAAGAATTATGTTTATTTGAGGGACAAAAATAAGCATTTGGTTCATATAAATTAAAAAGGAACACCACAAATATAATCAAAAACAATCATATCCTCAGCCCCAAAAATAATCCTGCAATTAACTAAATTAAATATTAAAAGATAAACAAAATTATGGATTTGATTGATGATTCATTAACTAATTAAAATATTTGGTAAATAAAACAATTAATACGATATTATTTGTTGGTTTGTTGTAAAGTATTATTTATATATTTGCTTTTCGTGATTAATACTTAAAATTTAATACACAGTTCAGTACACAAGCACAACATAATATTATTATCCTTATCAATAAAATAAGCCTTCTTTAAATAATAAGAAATATATTCAACAGTCGTCGTCTCATTGGTCACTCATCTCTTTGCTATTTATTTACATTGTTTTCAATTCTTTATTTTTTTTTTATTTATCAATGAAATTAATTATAAATTATATAAAAAAAATAGAGATAGTAATTACATTACAAAGATTTAAGTCACTATGTAAATCACTATAGTCAGTGTATATAAAGAAATTTGTCACAATTTCATTTTGATTCAATCAATTTGCTGCTTTTCTGTGTTTTCGTAATGCTTTTATCTTATGTTATTATTTTATGCATGTAATGTAAATACACTTAAAATTTGTTCTATAAAAAGATAAGATTTTAATATAATTTAGATAAATTGACAGTGTTGATACCTTGGTTGATGTTCACTATCAAATCTTTAAACGTATTTTATGTACCCACAAACTTATTGGCTATTTGCAATCGTTACCTTATTGCTACGTGCACCAAATTTCATTAAGTTCACTACTCCAAAGTGAATAGACTACCAATGGGAAAACGAATGTAATAATAATAAACCTTACCTTTTCATCTCCACCATAGACCTTTTATATCATATTAAACGAGAATACCTAGAAATCGTAAAACATCATAGCCTAGGCTAATCTAGAACAAACATTATGAACTTGTTCTTTATATTACGTCATCTCGACCTTTATAATATTTTATTTGATCAGATAATTGTAAGTATGCATTTGACGCACCAATTGACAGAACTTGAAGTGGTGACTCGATGTTTAATTTCAAGTTTCGTAGCCAAACAATAGTATCGATAAATTGAAACTTGCCACGACTTATGAGGATTTATGTTCATCTGGATTATTTTGTTTAACATATTATGTTTTGTTGGTCTTGGTTAGGATCAAGCACAGACGATAATTGAATTCTTGACTAAATGTTTACCACCGGTTGGGTAGTTTGTGCAATTTGGCGCCCAATTAAACTTTTAGTTCATTCATTGCGTAAAAAGCTTCGATAATATAATGATTTGGAATTTAATATTTGACGTATTTACCGCAGACCGTTTTATATTTTTAGCCGATATTGCTACATTTGTGTTTCATACAGTGATACTCTACTTTGAGGTATTCGTGTCTTACATATTTTTACAAATAATATTAATATAATTATAAATTCAAGAATTCAAGAATTCAAGGAAAGAACATTTCCCCATAATATATTTTTTTTGGAGCAACTGGTGCACGAAGTTACTATATTGACTACTCGCCACTCATTCATCTCTTTGCTATATGTTGTTTTATAGTATTAGTGAGTTTTAATGTTTATTACATTGCAGTATTCGATATTCGCCACTTTACAATGGATGTTGAATGTTACTGTATTGCTCTATTCAATATTTATCAACAGTAATGTGTGTCAATTCTACCCAAAACTATTTGATGTTGGTTTACATTAAATTACTCTAGTTTTAGCAATGGAAGTTATATTCACAAAGTAGGTATGTTTATCTAACATGCTTGTAACATCAAAAGTCAACAGCAATTATGCTATAATTCTAGTTCTAAATCTAATTCATTCGGTAAAGTGGTACATTCCTACCTACATACCTATTTTATTGGTGATATATTTTTTACCTAGTCACACGACATATACACTCTTTTTAGTAACGATCACACTCCAGAAACAGGCAAATTTTGTAATCGATTTACCAGTGACATGACGTATATGTTACGTTGAGTTGATTAATCTAGATGTCAGTCGGTCAGCCTATTCATCACACACAACCAGTGTCAAAAAATGGGAACAATTACGTTAAGATTGATTCATTTTAGAATGTGGCGCTATTTGTGTTTAATGAAATTTATTTGTTTCACAAATATAAATCCAAATTTTAATTATAATTTTCTAGAAATTAAAATAGCATTTCTTGCACAATTCGCTGTTAAACATTCAAATGATATCAAATTAAATTAAATATATATTTTTTTTGCAGATAAAAAGTTATGACACATGCAGAAGACGTTAGAATCGCAGCCGCATCCTTATATAATAATACAATTATGCACCGACAGTTTCAACAATATGATCTCTGTAATTTAATTTTATCAAAAACAAAAAACCTATAGACCTATTAAATACAATAAATTGTTTTCAGCTCGATCGCAATCACATTCAATTAATTTTATAACAGAAGATTTTCTCGCTGGATATATGCAAGATGGTCGTATGTCTGTTGTTCGACGATTTTTTTGCCTTTTTGTGACTTTTGATTTAGTTTTTATATCATTACTTTGGCTCATTTGTATAATGGTAAATTAAATTTAATAATTTTTTAAAAAATATTAATTATTTACCTAATTCTCATTTTTTGACACTTTGTAGATAACTGGTGACAGTATTTATAATGCTTTTAAGACTCAGATATTGCATTATACTATATACACATCACTGTTTGATATTGTTATGGCTGCAATTTGTCGATTTATTATTTTATTATTATTTTACGCTTTACTTTACATCAACCATTGGAGTATAATTTCGGTAAGATTTATTATTTATAAAGGAAAAAAAAAATGAGACGAAAGTATTAATTGTTTTTCTCAAAATTTGGGTTTAGCGACAGTTTATTGAATCGAATGTTTTTTCTTAATTTTACTTGACCGTTTTTATATCACTTGTTCGGTGACTGCGGGTGTGTATGTATAATAACCTGTTTATCTATAGTTATACCACATTAGTGAATATGGATGCAGTTTCTAATGTGCATGTAACATCACAACTATAATTAAAATTTATAAACTGAAAAATATTTGATCACTTATAATTATTCAGTTATACAATATTTCCATAGAGTGGTTATTTATATCTTTTTAGCCGTCTCAATAAAAAAATTCTCCTATAATGTTTTTCATCAAATCAATCCATTCACATTAAGTATGTATCGAATTTTTCATAAAGACTATTGTCTCAGTTTTGAACTTTGCGTTAGTTTATTAAAAACTCTTAAATAAATGAGAAAACATTTTTGTGCTTTCAGTTCCTTTAACCAAAAACAAATCATGTATATTTATTTACATTTTATGTCTATTTTTGCAGCTATGTACATCAGGATCGTGTGCATTTTTAATATCAAAAGTATTTGTCTATGACGTGAGTATTTAATATTTTAAGTTGTATATTTTATACTTAATAAATTTAAATTATTTTTAGTGGCTATCATCTCCACAACCAGTTTTTCAAGTACTTTTAATTGTTATTTCATTTGTGTTATCATGGGGTGAAGCATGGTTTTTAGATTGTCGTGTCATTCCACAAGAAAGGCACGCTAGAAATTATTTTCGAGGTAAGTTTTAATGTACATTTAAATCAATTATATACTTTTATTGTTTTGTTGTTTATATTTAATACAGCTCTTGCACCTAATCCGTCAGATGATCGTTCACCATTATTAGCACCATTTTTAAGTTCGGCCCAATTACCACAAGAAAGTATTGGTAATTTTTATTCTCCATACGATTCTATACATAATAGCGATGATGAAGATCAACAGGTATGTAATATTTATTTATTATTTAACTAA
The DNA here is from genome assembly GCA_027564355.1 of Penthetria funebris. Classification (NCBI taxonomy): domain Eukaryota; kingdom Metazoa; phylum Arthropoda; class Insecta; order Diptera; family Pleciidae; genus Penthetria; species Penthetria funebris. The sequence continues at coordinate 11,143 of JANSTX010016475.1, forward strand.
AATAGTAAGTATTAACAGTGCTGTTGTGTGCCAATATACGAACTGAAATTTAATTTCACCAATATAGTCATCGAATCGACAAACCCATTGATTCTACTAGATTTACAACTA
>JANSTX010016486.1:0-17078 GCA_027564355.1 Penthetria funebris
GAGAAATACTAATTTAAAAATTGTTTTTAATTTAATTAAAAACAAATTATGTAAAAGAAAACAAGACTTGACCTATATTTAATAATACCTAATTAATACCATATAATTTCCTCGATCACACGCGGCAGTACGAACATATATATATCGGTAATCAAATTGCCAATGATATAGTGTGGAAGTACAGACTCTGCTTGTGTCACAGCGATGATAGTTGACCACTTCTTTCACCACCGAAACCGACAGTTCAAAACCTTACTACAAATTTCCATATTTTTATTCGAGAAATGCAAGACTCACCAATATACTTATGTTGTATCTATAAATTAAAGTGAATAAATTTGGTAAAATAATTCAAATGTAATCTTTATATATATACCAGAAAAGCTACATGATCCTTTAATTATATCTATAAATGTGCCAATAGTATTATCAAGCCGAAAAACTGGCATTGGATCGACTAAGTTATCTAAGTTGTTTCTAAAGATGAAATACTAACAAATGGATGCATTACCTATAATGCTTCACGCATAATGATAATATCATAGCATAAGATTACCAAGTTCTCACAATTAAATTAATGAAACAAATATTCAGCTAATATTTGGCAACAATTATAGTGCTAGCCTCGGTTCTAACAAAATATAAGTAAACATACGATACAGTAAAAACTATTATAAGCCAATGGCAATAACTGTCATTATCTGTTTTATTACAATATAAGTTGCTACCTTCTCATAAGAATTTAAAATATTTACTGATTCAGGAACATAAAATAAAGTAGAAATTAGTGACACCATGAGAATACTCAACAGTTCATTATGTACCCTATTTAGCCATTCCTGAATTGATGGTTTCGTATTGTATGTCTAATTCCCTTGTTTTATATATGCCTGATGAAATACAGTAAATCTTTATTGTCTTATTTTTTATTCAGTTTCTTTCCACCTGGTTCTTAATCTATTCGTCACAACTTTCTAGGTTTCTCAATTATTGACCTCTCGTTGACGAATCTGTTCAGTTCTCTGAAATTGTGTCACCCATTGGTCATTGTTTTGTTAAAGTAAGCCAAAGTTCCTCATCGTACTATGTGCAATCTCAAGCCAATTATTGCCATTTCACGTGAAATTGAAAAGGTTCGGCAAAACAAGTTGCAGGCACACATTTACATTATGTTGATAAATCCAAACTCTGTTCCTAATGGCCAGCTCTTCGATATGCAATAAACTAATCGCTTAGGAATGAGCAATTTAAGATCTATTAATTGTATTTTATCCAGATTATGTATACTGTTTTCAATAGGTACATATTAATTTTTTTTTCTTCAGTAATAGTTAGATTGTATTTAAATTTGTTTTGGTTCAGATTGAGATTAGGTTATTCTGACGAATATTAAAGAATTAAAAAAAAAAAATGGTAACAATTACAAATGATTGTACATACTTTTGTTCAGTCGTAAAATGAGAAATTATTGAAGACACTGGCAAATTAACTAAGAATACAACTCTATATAAGTTTATACATTCCTAAGAGAATTGCGTATTCACTTCCCGATGTTTAGACATCGCTGATGACGAATTACGTACTTTTATGTTATTGTTGCGATATATACTGAATTTAATACCAGATAACTAATAGAAATTTTATCTGAGAGTATTATCAATTTACTTCAGGATGTTCAGACGTAACTGATGAGTAATTGGTCACTATTATTATATGTTATAGTTGCGGTATATGCTGACTTCAACCTTAAATAACTAATCGAAATTTTATCGATAATAATATTACGATAAAATGATTCAAATAAACCAATCATTATTTCCCTTATAATAATAAATTATTATTGTTTCACAATTAACATTGAAAACATATAAATGAAAATCGATTGACAATTAAACATCCATTTTCACAAATAATTTTGTTCATATTTCATTAATGTAAATATAAGAGTACATTACAAACAACCCCTATATATGAGTATATATTATTATTATTTTCCATATACCCTTATAAATATATTCATTCATTCAATTATAGAATTATTATTCGCTTTTCGTTTAATTCAAAATTATATGATTGTCGAACATTTTATACTACAAATACAATTGGTGGACGACAATTCAATAAATTTAAAATTAATAAAGTAATTATAAATAAAATTTTAACGTTTAACAATTTATAGTTACGTGGTTGTACATAATGTTTGTAAAATATTTGTGCTAAATTTATGTTTTACCACCCTTAACACATTGAACATAGCGAGCATAGTGTTATACCTACCATATATAAATTTATAACATAAATTTATGTTGCAATTAGTTAATGGAGAACATTTTTTCATGTATTTTTATTTTTATTTTCATTCGATAAACAACAATTTATTTTCTATAGTACGTCAAGTGTTAAAATTTATATATTTTTAAAATAATTTTTCTTTTTAAAAATCTCATAAAAACATTACCTGTATTGTTTCTTGTGCAGAATATTTACGACAGTCAACCATTTTTTATGTTGAATATGAAGATGTTTTATATCCATTGGCACAAAACTTTATCCTGTTAAATAACGAAGGAAAAAATTTAGAAAATTGAAAATATTTTAAAATTTTCTTAATTAAAATAATGTTATCTTATTCAAAACAAGAACTGTATCCTTTATACACATTAGACATCTCCATAAATTACTATTAGGAGAAATCAAAATAATAAATGCTTAAAGTTTATGACTAATGAAGAATGAAAAATGTAAAATTATGGACAAAAAGTTTCCTCAAGTTTTTCACAATATACCTACTAACCTCGGCGGAATGGGTAGTTGTTTGCATTTTATTTTTATTTTTTCCTTTTTTTGTATACTTTTAAAATCGAGAAAAACTTTTTTCAAAAAAATATATTAAAATTTATTCATCATTTCATTTGCATGTGCAACACATATTTTCATGAAAAACCATAATTTATCGTTGTGTAATTAATGACAATTAATATTTTACACATAACATGGTTGTCCATTAATGCGTAAAAGTTGTGTTCGTGATCTGGGAGTGCAGTTTGATCCAGAAATTTCATTTATTACTCAGATTAATTATTTAACAACACAACATGTATGCGATGTTGCGTTTGTGCAAGCCAATTTGTGCCAATAAGTTTTGTCCAGTCCATAAATTATTAAACGTATCTATCAGAATTCAAAATTAAAAGGCGATAGATGATGATCGTGTCACCATTCACCTCAGCATATTCTATAGTTATTTTATTGGTTTATGCTCTACTGACATCGCCGTTATTATGTTCAATATTCGGATATTCCCTTAAAATACACGACTTGCTTGGTTATCACGCTCGCGTTCCATTGATTCTACATTTGGTTGCAGAATAAAATGTTGGCCTATTTTCATGTTACCGTACGTCATCGTCTGTGGAACCTTCTTTCCGACGATGCGTTCCCTAAACTTTATGATTTCCAAAAATTCAAATCAAATTTTCGCAGATTCTTTCCATATGATCCGCACTCGAAAATTATTTCTTGTAATAGACAGTAAGGGGTAGCCACTCCCTAAAAATAACTTTAATTTAAAATTAAATAAAAAACTTTATCTGAGTAATTATTTTATATTGGTAAAAGGTGCAACTTTTAAATTGCCTCGAATTTAGTTGTTCTTAATTTTGTCCTTCATCGTAACTCCGGTTGATCACCAACCCAACATTTTCATCTCGATTCTGTGCAATTTCTGTATATGCTCTCTTTTAACAGTTCAACATTCTGAACCGTACATCATTATTTTGGTAGTATTTCTCGATCACATTGATCCCTGATCGCCACTCTATTTAATCGCCCTCTTTATTCGATATTGAATATCATCATCGATTTTATCGTTTATTTGAATAACTGATGCCAAATATAACGGTAGAGGGATGCACATCCAATATGATCGTCTTTTGCGAAGGAAACAGTCGATTGCTATACATGTGTTCTGATTTAGCGTAACTGATACCGAATTTCACAAATTGATTTTGTTTACCAGTTCAATTTGGCACTCAATTATTATAATTATAGCGTCTTCCATCAACATAGTTCGGGATACTAGTGTATATTCACATTATTTGAAGATATACAGGTCAAGAAGAGTTTGAGATCTTAATGCTTGCCATGGGTACCATTTTGTTCTGATTAATTGTTATACTGAGATGAAAACTATTAGTTAGAAACCACAGTAACAAATATGCTTTCTCAAAATCTGTTAATGTCATGTCATGTCATGTCTCCGTCTCTGTACTTTTCAATCATTATACGGGAGTGTGTGTATAGCCATCAGCCATCATGAACACCCTAATTGGTTTTCTGAAAGAAAAATTAGATTACGGATTCTTGTATTCAATATTAATTTCTACATTTTTAAGTGGTGTGTGAAGTAATTTTGATTTTTCTGTAGTATGAGCAATATGTCCCTTATTTTAATAAAATTGTCTTTTCGAATTTAGCAACGCAAATTTTATTTAATAAATTTTACTAACAATTAATACTTAATATCACTCGGATATTTTAGGTGTCATATCTGGACCAACGTTTCATCTTTTTCACAAGAATTTTCGACTTTCCAACAAAATATTTCCGCTTGACGCGTTTTGTATATTGTATTCTTACTCTTGACATTATTGTTCTTAAACTTGGTGTTGTGCCACCACCAAGTTTTCCTTTCAATTTTCAAAAAAAACATAAAAACCAAGATTTTATTGTGACGTCTCTTTGCAAACAATTTCGAAAGTGTTCCACATAATCTCCGTCTTGCAATCATCTTGACTTTTTCGTCCTAAGTATGTAGGAAATCGTTGTTATATATAATTATCATATCCTATATGAATGTAACTTAAGCAACTTTGTTTGTTTTTAATGCTCTGTTTCATCGTTTTTGTTTGTAAGCTTTCTTTTAAAACGATTTTTGCTACTAGCAATCTGTGAAGTTAAAGTTTATGAGTAATGTAAAAATGTTGAATAGAAAAGTGGAAAATTATTGACAAAAGTTTTATTCAAGTTTATCTATCACCGGCCTTATACGGCTCAGGAATGGGTATCGTTGTTTTTTAATCTTTCTGTTTTGCACGCATTTAAAGTCGAGAAAAGCTTTTTTTAAACAAAAAAAAAAAAAAAAGAAAATTTATTCATCATTTCATTTGAATGTGCAACATATTGTCATGAAAACCCATAATTTATCGTTATGTGATCGACGACGACGATGAATATGCCACACATGGCAATGCTGCTGATATAATAATATGGTGACGCAAAAAAAGAAAACAAAGGCTATCAAGGAGTAGAGTATTTTCAAAATTAAATCGTAAATTTTCCTAAATGTACTTATAGTACAGTCCTCGGTATTTAAATACACATTAGGGATGAGAATATTTCCTATTATGCATGTATGGTATATATGTAATATATATTGTATATAGAGTCTGGATGAGTGTACGTATGTATCCTTATTATTATTGTTTGTTGATAAATTGAATCATTGAGTAAATAACAAAGTGGAAAATGAAAATATGTTGTATATTTAAATGACATAATGTCAGTGAAAATTTATAGTATTTAATATGGAAATTATGTTGGCGTACGAGGATATAGGAACTGGTTGGTTACAGGGGTATATGCGAGTATGCACATATTTGACAAATATACAAAATACTATGTAAATGTTTGCATTGAAATTTTGATATCATTTTTAAAATTTGTATGTGTTTATTATTATTTTTAATATTTTTTGTAAATGTTACTCGTATTGATGATGTAAATCATGAAATTTTATTGTTATGAGTGTTTGTTACCGCATTGGAACTTTGTCCATATACATACATATATTTATATCAGTGATTCTACCCCAAAAAAAATAAAATAAAATATAACCCTTTTTTAGTGTACTATTAGAAACTTTTATGTATTTTATACATGCGTTTAAAAATAACAGTAATAATATAAAATAATATTGTGATATCTAAAATATACTATGAATGAATGTATGAATGATTTTAGTATGAACCCTTAACATATTTCAATTATTAAAAGGCATAAATGACAGAAATTTTGAAAATAATAGTAAATTGTATGAGAATTTATTGTATATTTTCTTTTTTTTATTCTGTTGTTTTTAGTATTTCTTAACATTTTTCAATGTTAAAAAATGTAATAAATATTTTTCGCCTCATAGTTTTGATGCGTGCCAAATAGTTGTTATATAGAAAATGTTGTGTTTATTTTTCTTAGGGTTTTTCTAATTTTTTGTTTTCATATTCTGTTATTTTCTTATTTTTTTTTTAACAAAATTTATATCAATTTCAGTTTTTAAAAGAAAATTTATCAAGTAATTATTGTTTGCGTAAATTTGTAATTAAATTTAATGATGAGTATTTTGTTTGATTTATTGTATATAATATAAATTGTAACACAAATAAGGGATGAATGAAAATTTATATAAAAATATGAAAGATAAAATTTGTAGTCGCCGACCAACTGTTTGAAATTAGAATTTATAATTTAAATATAACAAAACAGACGTTGTAATTTTTAAATTAATGCCATTAATAATAGCAAATCGTGCAAAAGGATATGATGTTAAAGATATGATATAACTTTTCCATATTCTGGATTCTGTTCAAAGTAATGGTTGTATGATAAAAAACATAAGAAATAGATATAATATTAAAAAGAACAGATTTTTAAAATAGCTAAGATTTAAAAAACTAGGGTTAACTTAAAAAACACATCATCCCGCACAATTAGACAATGTAAATCTGTACAAACAAGTAAAAACCAATTCATTCAGTTGTATGAGGGAGAGTGAATCGATTAACGTATTTTTAAAAAAGCTAACTAATTGATGGGATTAAATTCTTTTATATATACATACAATTTAATGGTCGCAGCTAAACAAATATATTTGCAACAAATGATTTGCATGACAAATTAAATTAGTAAATACAAATTGGCATAAAAAAATATCCTTTTATAAATGTACTACGATGTATTAAGATTGTTAAATTTGGCTCTAACTTACTAAATGTAAATAACATGGTTCAGGGATGAGGTTCCTGTTTTGTACCGGAAAGTTATTGTGAAAAAGATTAATAAAGATCTATAAATGTTATATGTGAAGGTTATTCTTATTAAAAGTAGAGAGATACTTTTCAATCATAATATTTTTAATCATATGTATGTGTATTATCAACTTTTGACCTACCTTTGACGGGCCCGAAACTTTTTTTCTGAAATATTAATTAGATCACGAAATCTAGTCGCAAAAATAATTTCCTTTATTTTAAATGTGTGCGTGAAGTAAGTTTGATTATTTTGAAATTTGAGCAATGACAAGAAACAGAATTGACTGGTCCCAAAAATAGGATTTGATTCAGGAATATAACTTTATTTAGAAATATTTCTCTAACTATTATTTACTATTTTGTCAGCAATCAAAACATTTCCGCTATTATCTTTTGTAGATTTAACGGTATATATGTAGGTCTTTGACTGACAGCATTCATTTTGTGAGCAGTTTTGATCACTAGGCTCAAACTGACGAATTCAATTTTCTGATTTGTGGCCATAAATTTCTACAATGACAATCGTCTTAAAATGAATTATTTGTCATGTTTTTTATGTTGTTTTCTTAAACCATATTTTATGCCAATGCTCGGTGTTCCACCATCAAGTTTTTTTACAATATATTCAAAGAACCTTTTGACAAAACAAAATATTGTTTTGACTTCTTTTTGCTCACCGTTCCGAAAGCGAATTATAATATGATCATTTCTTGTATTTCTTATATTGGGTTTGAAATTTCATTTCGTCTATGTGTCTATTGTGTGTGTCTGTCATATAATATGAAATCAATTTTTATATTATCTTTTAACTTCTTTTGTATGTTATTAGATGTTCGTCTTTTTTTTACAAGGTCCATGGCCAAATTATATGCCATTGCTTTTGATTTGTTAATGGAAGCGCCTGTAAAATCGATGCCAGATCTTTCCAAAATTTCATCTTCGTGTATTTGTCGGATCCTATTTTTGGGGTATATATAGAAATAATTTTCATTGTTGAACAATTCTTAATTCTCTGGAAAATTCAAATCTTTCAGCTACATGAAATCCTATTTTGTCAATGCAACGTAGCGGTTATGGCGCTTGCATCTTACGTAGTTTGAATTGTACTCGGTTATTTTCATCTAATCCATTGAAATTACAATATTAACAATGTATACTGTTTTCACACAAAATCCGCAACACCAATACCACACTACTCATTTTAGAACCATTGGTGTATAGTATCAATTATCTAAGGAAAGTTTAACGTTCCATTCATGTCGGGTAGAAAATTTGATTTCTGATTTAACGTGCACATCCTAATTTGGGAACCATGTAATCCGACGAAATTAGTTTCTGACACAAATTACAGTAAATGTTTGGAAGATATTTTTCATGTCATTTGATTCAATCTAAACAAATATTCTAAATTTTGCAGTAAACACCATCAATTATTTTTTCCCTATTATTAACACTTATGAACTTTCCTTTATCATTATCCTCAAAGTCAGTCTATATATTAGCGAATAAAAATTGTAGCTATATACACCTATTATATACAATAAAACGAGCCCCTATAAAATATTGAAAATATACAATATCAGCAGTTTAACAGCACACCCTTTCAGACATATTCACTCTGTGCATTACGTATATAAATACTAGTATCCTTTATAATAAATTTATTAGCATCCGGTCCAGGTGCGCTATTGTTTCAATATAAAACAATACCAAAAAAAAGTAGTGTCAAATTTCTTTCAAGCATTTTTGCCTTATTCGTCTTTTTTTTCTTTTGTTCCCCGTTTTATATTCCTAAGCCCTAATATCGATCAGGATAACAATTTAAGGATGAAATATAATGCATCACACATATATATATCATACATATATATATATCTATATAATAATAGAAAATACAAAATATATTAAGGTTTTGTCTTCTATTTTCTGTGTATGTACCATTATTATCCTATATATTCCTTAAAACTTTATATTATTATGTTTGGGTTTTTACCAATAAGAAATTTAGTCTAGGCACGTATCTCTTCTTCGGGAGGATAAATATAACTATGAATATAACGTTGATATAGAATGGGGAATCCTTGGCATAGGGAGTACAATGGACGTGACATTTTTTTCTAATAATATTCCCGAAAAAAAAAAAATTGGTTCCAGCATTTTATAAGTACATTTTATCAAAAAATTCAGCAAAATATCCCAAATTTTGAAGTTGTATTCCTATAAAAGAGAATCATTGTAGTATGAGAACCGAAAAAAAAATATTGTATTGCTGCTTGCTGGTTTATATCAGTTTGTTTTCTGCATTTCCAAATGTATTTGTTGTTTAGTCCTGTATAACATACTGTTTTACACAGGATATACTATATTATATATACAAATTTATAGAAATATAATATTTTTGTTTTGGCATTGAAGCTGTAATTTTCTTCGAATTGTAATTTTAGTTTGGGAAAATGTTGTTCTGTTGATTGTTTTTAATTTGATTATTTGATTTATTAGTTTTGTGTTCAGAATTTATAATCAGCACCAAGTTTTCAGTTTTTCCATCGGGGTGGCACGATGAATTTGATGACTCGACACACATACTGATGATGGAATACAATTTGAATGCTTAATGATTTAATTATTTTGAAAAATTATTATATTGAATTACGAATTTGTTTGTAAAATTGACAGACATAAACAAATATGTATATGAAATTGAACTACATAGGATCTCTCTAATTCAAATTAAGTGCTAAAAGAACAAATAAGGAATTTATTATTATGAATCAAATTTGATTCATCAACCATAGCTGCTTGCATAATGTAATAAGCAAGGGTTGTTGGAGCGTAAAATCTGTCCAAATGTTTAATACTTATATTTGACAAGAAATAAAAGAAATTTTGAAATATTGTTTCGTCAGTGTTCTTCAGGTTTCGATTCAACTATCCCAATGCCTGCAATATATGTGTATTATATTGTATTGTTCTGGCACAGTTTCTTTGACAAAAAATCAGAAAAAATACTGTTCGGATTTAGAGTACAGAATAGACATTCTTTCTGAAGTGCCTCAGAAAATGCCGGTATTTGCGAACTATTGTAACTGCAGTAAATTGTTACTGTTTAATTATACCTGAAGACCAAAATTGCTATACATTAATTTTAGTATAATGTGATTTCTTAGCAGACGAAATTTTAATATCATCATCAGTATCTGGAACTTTACTCCACTACGATGCTCTTTCGTCTTTTCCAATATATGCATATAATTTCAAATGTGAACTAAAAACATATATATTCGAACTTTATCGACTGAAAATAGGATCAACTATATTTATCCAGTTATACATTTAAATATTTCAGAATAGTGGTGTAGAAATTACCAGTTATACCCAGTTTGTTGTTTGATGTATTTTCAATCAATCTACATACTCGATGAACACCATCTTTTAACATTGATCACATGCCATTACTGACATATATCGTGATCGAATTGCCGGTGACACCATGTGGTGAAGATGCGTTGAGGTAACCTGATTGATAGTCGGCCATTTTAAGCCAACTTTTCAAAATTCGCTGCTTTAGATTTTTTTGAAATCTGCGATGACCGTCAGACTCTATTCATAATATTAAGGATATGCTCAAATTTTAGTATGTGGAATCTTACATCTTTTTCAGTACATGTAGCACGTCTCTCTTTACTTATGTAAATGCTAATTATATGAACACGTTTTATTTACACATTGGTCATCAATAGTAATAATTTAAATAAATTTTAATTCTTCTGAACTTCAGTGTTGTTACGTATTTTCTTGTATTTCTACAATATAAAAATTCGATTCACCCCATATTCATAAGACAGACAATTATCCTTGAATTGGAAAAAAACATATATATGACTATAAAATTATTTCGTCCTTATATGTATTTTATCATTATCAAATACAAACTATAAATAATTAATATGAGACATTAGGTTAAATAATATTATGTAAGGGAAGCAATTGCTTAATGTATGTTTAATGACCACAAATGTTTTGTAGTGAATATATTTGTCATATAATAACCTCATAAATGTATAAGCATCTGTTTCCTTACGTAATTTGTACATTAAATAAATATGAAACTTAATAAAATCTTTTTGTAATCTGTTTTTTATCATAATTTTGGTTATTTTGTTGTTGGTAAAATTGTAATATGGTAAATATAGGAGTACATATAGGGAAAATTGTGCATTTGAACATACCTTAATCACATATGGGTATCCATTACTGTACTATTGTAATCCGAAAAGCATAATTGGCAAAATATATTATGTTTTATAATAATTTAATTAATTATTATAATAATAATATCATTATAATATTTAATTAACTTATCTAAGTAGAAGTGCACTAAAATTTAAATTTCGAACCATTTTGGTTATAAACAGCAAACATGACTATTTGCATATTAAATTAATTTTTTTTATTTTAAAATTTTTAAACAACACATTAATTTCAAAGTTAATTTAAACTAATTTTCCACTGAAAAACACCAATAAATTGTAAACGTTCATTTAATTAAATATTGGCAAATTAATGAAATGGAAAAATGGATAAATTACGGGGGAGGGCTTTATGTATTTTAGTCAATATAATCGTAATTTGTGTACCGAGTATTAAATTAAAGTATTTACATAATTATTTTGACAATAATATTATACTGAGGTTACTAGATTGTAAAGTGTGAACATATGTTAAAAACAAAAGTTTCAAATAACACACGGTCACCAGTTAATGAAAGAGTAATTGAATCCTTTGACATGAGATAGAAAACAAGTCAACATCCAGATAAAATTCAAATTTAAATTGAGAATCCCAAATTTACATTTGTAAAAAAATATCCAAAAGATTCCTAACTTAATTTCAGAAGTATTCAAATTCGCTCATAAAAGCACCCCATATGTGCTACTACACTCAGAAAATGTAAAAATAATCAATTACTTATTAGTTATTATGTCAAATGTAAAACCAATAGAACGCCTCTTTGCAGCATTTTTTGTCATATTTAAAATGTGATAATTTCAAAGTAGTTTGTCCAGATAGTCTTTTACCGAATGATTTAGGGTGCAGTATATCTATGAATAGTGTATGAAGTTATGAATAATAGAGATAACACGGAAACATGATGAATACCCGAATCAAGTTTGAAAGTGGCGAAAGTGATGCCATATAAGATCACTTAAATTGAATGTACATGCAATTTTGATATTATTGTCCTATGCCAGTTAAATGCCTTCAATGTATAGTATTGACTATCATGAATAATATAACCTTTGATAAATTTAAATTAATGGCTATATATATTGTTGGAAGGAAAAAAAAAACGACCTCCAACTTTTACATTTGAGGATGTGTTTCCTTAATTTTACGGCAAAAAAAGTTATTTTGTGTTTTGAGCATTAAAGGGTATCCAGTCCCTATAGAATAACTTTAGTATAAAAAATCGATCTATGGTTAGTTTAGTATTTATTTGAAGACACACGTTATTTAAAATATGTTCCACATACTGGAACCGTAGTTTTACTGACTTCAAACTACATTCAATAATTCAATATAAATGAATTTCCTAATTAAAGGAATCAAGAATATCTTCATTTTTTTTTTAAATATAAACCGCAATATTCAATAGAATGAAAATTTTAGCCTTATTGTGTTTCTTATCGTAAAGGAAATAAAGAGAGGGTTGTTTTTTTTTTTTTTTTTTTTATTGGCATGTTGACCATCTTTAACAAGACAATTTATGGAATGCATAGCTAGAGAATATGAAGAATCATCTGAAAACAATAACATGTTGCAGCAATATAAAGACAAGTTATAGTTACAATATTTTTGCTTATGCAATTGGTCTTAAGAAAATCCTTTATTTCTCTGTTATTGAATCAATTCAAAAACGGATCAACTAAAATGTTGAGTAGTATAATTTTCCTTAATATTGAATGGAATGATATAATCCAAAAAAAAAAAAAGAAAATTAAATTTTATTTACTATTAATTTTCACATATTTTCATTACTATCCCTTTTTGCACATAATTAAAATTGAAAAACTACCACCATATGGAAAATTTATTATATAAAAAAAAACTAAAGTTAAATTTAAAAGAAATTTCTTAAAATTGCATCAACTTCTTTCTTATTATTTACCCCAAAACAAAACGCACTTTGAAAAACAACTAAATTATTTATAGAAAACCACATAAATGTTCTGTAGAAAATTTATTTTGGCAATTTTTCTTTTTGAATAACAAATAATTTTTTTTTTTCATATTTTCACTTTTCTGCAAAAAAAAAAAAAAAACGACCAAAAAGACGTAAAAACGTAAATATTTATGTTTCTAAAAAACGGAAATATTTTAACGTAAATCATATAAAAAAAGAAACGTGTAACCGTCAACAATGAAAACCAGTATGCAACTAAAGGACACCATAAGGATAATATGGAAAATTTCATAATACTCTGAACAGGGTGCATGTCATGCGCTTCCGTTTTATATAATAAAATGTTTTCTACATTAAGGTACCAGTATAGGTACTTACAAGTACACAGGATACAATGGCACAAAACCAAATTTAAAATAATAAATAGGAACTTATGTTTTGGTACTTTTTTGGTTTAAATAAAAAAAAAATGTCTTTATAGTTATTTAGTTGGGTCGTTCGGGGGTATCATAACAATATTAAGGGTGTGCCGTATAAATATAATATAATTTTAATGGAAAATTATGAAAATGCGTGTGCGCGTATCCCCTATTTTTCACCTGAAATATGAGCGAAATTATTCGAATTTAGAGAATGGAAAACCATAGGAAAAATAACATCACCAAAAGGAAACACATTTAAATGGTTGTTTGTTATCCTTGTGGGTGTTTTACTACATATGTTCTGCTTGTGCTTGCAGCCGTCATTTGAGAATATAAGGAATTGTTTTGTTTTAAAATTGTTTTGTTTCGTAATTTGAAATTTAATTGTATTTGATTGTGAAAAATGCGTTTCCATTTATATTTATTTTTTCCCATTTTAGGGGTTACATTCGAAATAAATGTGAATTTGCGGTCGGTTTGAAGGATATGCTAGTACATATACCATATAACCTTATAACCAACACCATGTATATATAAAGTTGTAAAATAATTCATGTAAATGGAAATAAATTTTAAATTTATGCAAAAATACGTTTATTTTAATGGTATATAATTTTTCGTTAGAATTTACTAATAAGTTTAATATGAAAAATTATATAATGAATACAAGGCAGCATTTGATTATTGTGAAACCTATTGTATAATTAAAGAGGTTGCTTAAATTGTATACATCATAATCATTTTGACTTTTACTCCACATGGTGGCATATAATGTAAACGAACAACCATCATCGTTTACGATCTCTGACCAGCCCATCCAATTCATCCTATCGCCTTCCACTGATGAACGTGTGTACCCTAATTCAAACTTACAACATTTGTAACATTAATTCTATGAGAATACTATTTAATAGCATAAAAAATGTAACTGATTGGGGGAAAATTTGTAATCAAGAATATTGTATCTCGCTAAAATTTCTACATCTAACCGAATAATTGGCAACAAATTGTGTGACCGAGTTACATCAAGCGGTCTCACTGGTAATAGCCCACCAAAATATTGTTATATCACTTTTTTTCATTATAAAATTCCAAGAACTTTTTGGATTGCCGTAGACGTGGTTATCTAAGATATTATTGCATTGTCTTTGATTTTTTTTTATTATGTCCTATTCATCTGACTTCTCGTTACCCTCATATTCGAACATGAACTCATAAAGTTTTTTTTTTACAACAAGGACTTTCTGACATGGTTTTTATTCAAATTTCTTGGAACTGTTTATAATATTCCTCAGTATTCCTATTTGTTCTTACTATTACTAGACATTTCACTTATTTCACAACATGTATAAGTAATAGTATACAAACTTTAAATAAAATATGTTTTCACGCTGTAATTTTACATATTATGGCATAGAATGGCATTTTGTGTTATATATTTTAATGTAATGTATATGTTTGAATAAATCAAAGGGAAATTATCACAATTGTTAGTCAAATTGAGTGGAATGAAACAATGAGACATCAAAAGGTATTCAAAGTTGAAATCATTCAATTGAATATAAATTCTATTTTATTTAAAGTCAAGAGTTTATACTTCATTAAATTTACGATTAAAACATTTCACTTGTAGCAAATGAATAGATGCAATGCACATATTATAAAATCAATTAATTTATTTACTGTGCATATTATATAATTGCTCTGCCGTCAGTAGTCTGGGTTTTAGTCAACGATACATTGTATCTTAACTTCTGAAGCTTGACACAATGCTCTCCATATGATTAACCAAAAAAAAACATATGAAATAGACACTGAATTTTGGTATGTGACATCTCGAGATTTTGTCAATATATAGCTGATCTTTCGGTTATTCTACAGATTATTTCAAGAAATTGTATAAATTTTGAAGTAATACTTTTGATTACATCTACCTGTCAGCTTCGATATTAGTATGTCATTGCCATTGTGATTCAGATTGTAGTATTAAAATACGTAGTCTTTATTAACGCAATGTTAATATAATATCATAATTATATCGTCATATACAACATGAGGTGGTGAATGCAGTAACTGATTGACATCTTGCTGTTTGTTTTTTTTAAGCCTATGTTTACCTCTTCGCTGTACCTTTAATAACATGAACTGACATCGTACTGCTTCCTTTTGCACCCTTGAAGTGTACACATTAAAATGACCCGTCATCATTCAAAGAGTCATTGTAGTTTAAACCATAATAATGTATTAGTCGATAATAATCATTAAATAAAAATCCTTTACAGCTTCATTCATGTAAACATACCCATACAATACAATGCAATTTGCAATTTTAATTATGTGATGAAAATGCAATTAAAAACTCGTATTGAACTATTCATAAAATCTACGTAATGTTTTCAAGTATGAAATTGTTCTTTTAATTGATAAAAAAAAAAATATTTACCTACAACCTTTCTGTGGTTGTAAATATATTTTTTCTATTTAGATTTTTGAAATAAATATCAGGGGTCGTAATTATGGATCAATTAATTTAATGTTGAGTCTATAGGATCCCTTAGTTATGTTTTCGTTCTGAGTATATTGGAAATGAAATAATTAATTTCAACATTTTTTTTTGTCACACTCTTAGCGTACTTATTTCGACTGCAATGCAAATGTGATTTGTGATCAACTCTAGTGATTCTATAAACAAAATTGTAATGGTACACCATATTCGCAAAATTGCCTAACCGATGATATTTAGCACTCCTTCAACGGTGTATTACCACTTTTTGAAACTTCTTGTAGGAACCTTCAAGTCAGCCCCATTCTTGGATATATTTTGTATATTATTTTTATATGATTTAAAGGACCCCCTAATTTAAAAAAAACTATTTTGGATGTACAGTCAACAAACCATCTGACCAAACTAATTAATATTTTCTGACCAGTCAAGCTGATAACAAATTGATAGCATTGGAGTGTGTTGTCAAAATATGGATACAAAATGAAAAAATTCTGATGTGCATATGTTCATATTCTTTGCAGAAAAAATCTACACATTTTGAATTTAAAATGCATGTATTGTTAGTTGCGCGATTCCGTTGTGATTCCCATTGAGACAGATGTAATGGAAATTGATGCATTTAAAAAAAAAATTGATTTCTGAAAATAGTCCTTATATTATGAATAAAATTGATAGATAATTCAGGATTAATTAAGATTCATAAGGACTTTCAAATAAACCCATTTAAGTTGAACAGTTGATGTATGTGAATAGAATATATTTTCGTCATCAAGTCCTTTATGGCCAGTTTATTGATTTCTAATTTTGTATTCCTCTTGAAACATTTTTCTTGTAACAAATTCAAATGTATATGTCTACATATATGTCTACATATATATATA
>JANSTX010016508.1:0-17068 GCA_027564355.1 Penthetria funebris
TATATTCTTACACAGAGTATATAGAAAAAGTACAAACCTCACAGATTTTAATCGTATACAATTGTCAGTATTCAAGAAGTATTTTATTGCGAACATAATCTATTCCAGAACGTTAACGTATTCAGTATAAGGAAAGCACAAACGTACAGCAATGATTCACATATTAGCGTAGATTATTCAAAATATGGTAAATCTGAGAATTTTTTATTTGATCATAATAATTAATAGTTATATTCACGTATATAATAATACATATTTTCAATTGATATTCTTCTGCATCTTAAATGAATGTATCATGCATGCAAATGATATTTTTTATGGCCGTACAAAACCAGTACCAGAACGAAGTCATGGCAGTATGTTAAGTTATATTAGATTATAGAATTCGATTCTACTTTTATGTTACTTTCACATATCATAGAATACGAGTGTATAAGGGCGAAAATTTGAAATTGAATAAATGTCCTGTCAAAATATGGTGAACTTAATCGTATCGTCAGTAAAAAATCACCATCAACATATTATTTGTTAAAGCGTCAGATTAACTTAAGCACAGTGTCTTGAGAAATACAGAATGTATACCGAAAATTCTATCTACAAACCCGAAATTTTAAAATTGTATGAATTTTAACAGATCCATATGGGTGTATTATCAATGACACAAGAATAAAGATTTTTATCAGTATCTCAAGAAGATTAGTACTCAAATACAAAATTTTCGTAATGATTATTTAACCTAAATATTGTGTTCATCAATTGCATCAACGGTTCATTTGTGAAATAAATGGAGAATATACTAGAAATGAATTTGCTGTATACCAAGAAATTTACAAAATATATTTTCAGTATTTCAATTATATCAACAAATAGATCTAGCCATAAATAGCTTTTATAGTACATTTTTTTGCCGATCTCTGTTTAGTAAATTTAATTCACTCCATCACCTACCTTTGGTACTAAACTCTTTAATGATAGTTCTTCATTACATTGTTTTTAGATGACCGGGTTTTCTATTATCCTGGCAATTTCAAATTTCCATATACTACAATATCACCGACTGCTCGCATCAGTGTATGGTCGATCCAATTTGGTTTACAATTATGTTCATCGCGCGATTTTAGATTTTTTGTTATTTGTCAATACCACTAGACAGCATTAGATTAGATTAAATTGTTTCTACGGTTTATGAATTTTAAATTTCACCATAACTGCGATACAGAGGATCTATTGTGAATGCCCTAACTTTCGTTACATGTACGTCAGATTCTGAACCCTGATGAAGTCCAGAATATTTCTGGGTTTCAAAAAGTATTGCATTCTTCATTGACATTTAACAAATAAGTAAATACAAAAATTCACCTTTCAACATAAATTTAATAGAAATACATATAGTGTGAATTCCGCGAACCTTCAGAATAAATGTCTAAATCGATATTTCAACAAATTTGCTCCTATACTTTTCAAAACCGAGAAATTACTGAAACGGCATAACCTGTATAGTATGCAAGCTTGGAGCATCTCAATGTAGCAAGTTCATCTGTCTTTTCGCTACTTTCGATTCCCTCGAAACCTGGTACTCAGTGCAGAGTCACGGAGTCTTACATATTGACACCTTAAACATGCTTTTTAAAATTATACCTTGTTCCGATGTCATATTGTCGATAAAAGTAATGTAGAAATATTTTAATATTGACATATATTATGTCTCTCGTGTGTTACCATCTACTAATTCCATATTTATTTTAAGTCGTACTGCAACCATTTTTGCCTCTCTTTGTACATAAATGTGCAATGGCAACGTATTATCAGTATTACTTGAATAGCTGCAGTAGGACAGAAATTTATTGCATCCGTTATGAGTCTTTGAGTTCTGTTTAATTTTGGAGCTGATTTGATTTGAAGTTGCGTTTTATATGTCACCATATTATGTGTGCATAACTGACTATAGGTCTAACTACGTATATCCATATGCTAATTTTAGTGTATATGTCCATATACTTATTTTAAAGCTTAGTACCCATGTTTCGTCAATTTTCCGATAAACTTCCTAAATATTGGAAATTCTGTACTTAATCTATTGACCATTGATAACAATTGATCATGTCATAAACACATGTCATCTTTATTGCACACGAATGTAAAAATATTACCAAGCTTTTCACGATGTAAAACTCTAAATATTATAAATTATTGTATAGAAAGTCGACAAATAAGATATAGACAATGCTGTCCTCTT
Organism: Penthetria funebris; assembly: GCA_027564355.1. Classification (NCBI taxonomy): domain Eukaryota; kingdom Metazoa; phylum Arthropoda; class Insecta; order Diptera; family Pleciidae; genus Penthetria; species Penthetria funebris. The sequence goes on from JANSTX010016508.1 coordinate 2,237, forward strand.
AAGTTGTTTGAATTTGCATTGTACTGTTTTTTTAAAAAAAAAAATATGCTTATTTCGCCGTACTCTTTGTCCAGGCAACGTATTGTGTCCGAAGAATCAGTTGGTCCATCGCATTGTTGTACGTTTTCTTAAAATTAGTTTTCAAAAAATTACTTTCTTATACCAGCCTATGTAAAGTAACCTGATTAGTCACATGGGCTGGAACAGAAACCAAACGAAAATATTTCCCATTTTTGTTTAAAAATGAATAATCACATATTGACATAATTTATTTGTGGTAAACACATAAAATGATTTTTTTCTATTTTAGAAAAACTGGATTACTTTATTAATATTGAAATTTATTGTCTTAGAACTTGACTCTGTAAGAATATGCACATCAATTTTTAGTTACTAAGTCACTGGTGACATAGATGGCCCTCGCAGAATATGAGGTGCGATAATATATTTATTATTTTGGCAAATGGTCCCATGTAAATACGCTAAATATTTAATAAATGTATGACTATGATAGATCATTATTAATAGATATTAATTAAATTATTGCCCAATTATAAAAATAACAAATACTATATTTCTTATATTACGCATAGCCCACATTATAAAAATAGTATTTGATGAGCTAATGATCTTAGTCAGCATTTCTTTCTTGCTACCAACCAAACTTAATACTAATTTCATTGGAACCTATATTTTTATGACGTACGAACAAATAGCCTGACAAAATTATATCACAATTATATCAACGGTCAATATGGCAATAAATATATGCATAATAAAATGCATTCTTACTCGTATTATGCTAATTTCTATTCGGTTAACAATTTCAACTTATACATTGGAATATACTCGCTTTTGTTCTCAATGTATTAACCTCATCAACATGATAACCTTATCAACGATTCAATGAAAAATAAATATGTTTTTCTTATCATTTGCTAATGAAAAAGTGTTTTTTTTTGTATTATTATTTAATTAACATATAATACATATGTGAACGATTAAATGAGTCGAGCGTATCTCTTAAAATACATTTGCGTTTCAAAGAGTTGAAAAAAATAATAAATAAACAATAATTTAAAGAAAGATATGGAACAGAATGAGTGGCCGACTATATAGCCAACACAATTTGTTAACACAAAATTCGCAATTTATATTTACGTTATTACAAGCATTATTATTAGTCCTATGTATAAAATTTGTGATGTTCTAAAATTCTAAAAAGTGTTAATCACCATCATCATCATGAATATTTCTAGCTTCACTACCGCGCAGAAACATTGGTCAACAACGAAATTAAAGTTGTTTAATAATGATGATTTCTAGTCAACATCTTCATTTCACTCTACAACTTATCACTCATGTCAACCAAATGACATGAGTGATAGGTTGTCAAGAAGATGAACATGATTATCAGACGAAGAATATGGAAGTTTATATCGGTCATATACTGGAGCATTCAATTGACAGATGTCCATATATTGATTCATATTCATCATATCATTCATACCGAACACGCTCATCGAACCAAAACTTTGCAATAGTGTTATGTATTAGATTGTTGGAATTGTTAGTTTCGAAATTGCTGGGCAAATATGTCTTACCCGAAGAAGCACTTACTATTTTAAATGAATATAATTTGATGGTGGTAAATTAAAAATTTGTTACCAACGACAATCTAGCCTAATAGAGGTAATTCTTATGCAAACCATTATCAAATATTACCGCATAGTCAATGTGGAAAGAAGAAACATGCAATTTTGACATAGTACAAAAATCAATCGAATTTTTAGTGTTCATGGAATTAAAGATACATCCGAGGTACTATAGCACTGCGCATAAAATTTAACATTTCCTAAGATAGCATGTGTTCATTTTGAATTAATTTTGTTAATTGTCCTGAATGTTATATCAGCTTACTTAAGTCATATTTACAGACTAGACTTAAACAGTATAAATATAAAGTATAAATTTTGATAGAAACAGTATGTTGGTATTTTGGTGGTATTATTAATTGGGCAATTAATTTAGAAGTTCATGTAGATATTTTAATTAATAATCGCGTAATTATTGTAAGAACACTGACACACCATAGACAAAAAATCAAAATTTAAATAACTCAATAATGTAAATTTAGTAATAAAAAATGTCGACGAAAGTGCAAAATCTGATAACCTTGCACTCGGAGGATTGATCATAGGGAATAAATGCATTCTGTACACCTGAGATGCGGGAACAAATACGCGTACTATCATTTATTGTGCTAATACTAATTTTATACTTCAGAGAGGAGGGATGATTAACTATGATTTAATAGCTCTGAAAATTTTTTTAAATTCCCTTTCCACATCACCCATGTGCAATGACGAATGATAAAATAATCGTATTATGACCTTCCACATCCATTTAGATAAGTCGAAAAAATTTGCAAATTACAATCTGAAGAGTATTTAGATTTTTGTTTACCAGATTCAAATGATTTGTGTTTATCAATGAGGAAATCTTCCTTGTTTACGATTTTCAGTTTGATTAGGTATGATTATACAATCAGATATTAGTTTCTAATCGAAAATACTGGCTATGTTTTAGTGTTTAATAATAAGCAGCACTGACCAAGTCCATATATGACTCAGCATTTCGCTTATAGATGTAGTTCTGTGCTTTTCTTTCACCGATCTCGGTAAGGGCAAAAAACATTCAATTCTTTTTTTATTCATGTGCCACTTTTGCGCCAACTTTTTCGATTCTAGCCTGATTCTAAAATACCAGATTCCAAATTGTGTCCATTTATGTATTTATTCTGAATTTGATGAACAATTAAATGTATTTAATTATATAGTTTATGATTAATTCTGGAATAGACGATTTCTGCATATATGAGTATAGAGTACCACCAACACGCAAAACAATCATAATGTTTAAGACACCACAAATATTTATATTTTGGGTTCAACCAACGATTGCAGTATTTTTAGAATTTCTATACTAAATGGTTATTTTGAGTACATTTCTTAGAGGGGTTTCTTTGCACATTTCCACTGTTTTTATTCTGTATTAATTGTTTGTTTTTGTAGTTATTATTACAATTTTTCTAAAAATATCCTATTAGAAGTAATGTGATAATTTGCACAAGAAATGAGAGTAGGGACAATTAAATCATTGGGGCTTTTATCGAACGTATATAGACAGCACACTGGGATGCAAGAGCATCAGATTCTGCTCTTCAGTCCTTAATTGCATTTCTATTACACATTGGAAAGAAATACCCAACATTTAACTGAAAAAATAATACACATATTTAATTAATGTGATATTTGGATTAATATATACTAACGAAAATCATATACTTGCTTCTAGAACTATTTATTTATCGTTTAAATTTATTATTTTTTTTTTAAAAGGCTAATCTAATTATGTGTTTTATTTACATTCATTAAATTTGGGTCACAAGATTGTAGAAATCGTCCGACTGACTATTTGATTTAGACACGTATCTTTGTTTTACAAACTTGTAACCTCACAGTAAGTATAAAAAAATAATTGCTTCGTTGTCTCTTAGAACACTTTTTGGTGATTATTTTTAAATAAGTTCATTTCAAAGTTATTTTTAAAAAAAGTAATTTTTAGTGTAAGTAATATTATTTAATTAAGAATGAGGGTTTTTTAGTGGAATAGCGGTCAAATCTACTTGTTGTTGTTTTTAAAGAAAAGGAGAAAGAAACACTCTCTAATCAACCTTTAATGAATGATAAAAACACATGAAGGGCAGCGAAAAAATATCCTAATTTAAGTTTTACAGTTCAACAAAAATGTAAAATAATTAACCTAAGCTTTTAAATAATTAGCGTCCGTCAATTTAACATCTGTTCAGTTTAAATTTAATTAAAATAAAGTATGCTTGTTCATTATTTGTATCTGAAGTGGCTTTTAATCGCAAGCTTTTCGCGAGAATGTTTTTTTTAAATTTTTATATTAGTTTAAGTGAATTTTTAAAAAGTTGACAAATTAATTAAGTTTTTAATTAGTGCACAGTGTTTTTAACAAGTAAGATTAAAACGATTTAATTTATAGTTCTGATTTTAAATTTAATTGTGTAGTATGTATTTCTAAAACATAAATAAGTCTTTTACATTCAGCTTTTAAGTTATTTTTTTTTTTTATAAATTTTCTTAATCCTCTTAATTCAATAACTTCGTTGTAAACGTTAAATTAGTTTTTGATGTTTCCGTTTCGGTACTGTTAACTGTTAATCACATCTTTAAATAATGGTTTGTACTTTTTTGAAAGCTTAAACTCTTTTTAAGCAAAGTGTAAATTTTTAATAAGTGTTTATTCTACTGTCAATAAACTTCTTATTGCTGTTAATTAGACTTTCAATCTTATATTGAAAACTGTTAAGCTGCTATTAATGTGCTTTCAGTGATCTTTTAAAATTTTAGTTTATATTGTGCTTTCTATAATCGTTTAAGCGTATCAGAAGCTTTTAATCTTCCGGCTCATTGAAAGTTTTTTATGAGTTCCTATTTTACTGACAATAAACTTCTTAGCTGCGCCATGATTTAAATAGATTTTAAAAACTTTATTTGAAACGTTCGATCAACTTGTGATGTTTAGCTTCGTAATAATCTGTTAATGTTTAGGAGCTTTTTAATTATATCTTTTAAGTTTATTGAAAGATTTTAATCTTTTTTTGAGCTTATTGAAAATGTTGCATTCGCGATTATTGTGATTTCGGTAAGCTTTAAAGTTAATCGGTCGATCAGTTTACGATTGACGTGGTTTTCATCACATTTTAAGGCTGGTAAATGTGATTTTATTGTGATTTCAATACTATTTTAAGCTTTCAACGAACATTTATTGTGCTTTCAAGAAAATGAAGGCTTCTTCTGTTTGTTAAGTTTTTATTGTTACTTAAACTGAATTGCCTTTGGTCGTCCGTGTTTTTAACAAAAAAATTTTAAAATCGATTTTAATCATTGAATCAACTTTTCGTGTTTGCAGTGAAATTTTTTCGTTTGTTTTTATTCAACTGGTACAAAAGTTCTGCTTTTAAGTTTATTGAAAAGATTTTCATCAACTTCAACTTTTAGTGTCAATCGTGCTTTCAATAAGCTTTGAAGCTCATTTTTAACGGTTTATATAAACTTTTGTTGTTTTTTATGCAATAAGCTGTTAATTTCATTGAAGCTTCCAATGCAGTTTTAAACTTTCTGAAAGAGTTTGTTGCATTTTTTTTCAAGAAGCATTTACACTTTTTAATTGTATCAATAAATTTCTTGTTTTTTTTTTTTTGTGTAACTGAGCTTTGATTGAAATAATGAGCTTTTCATGTGATTTACTATGCAAAAGAAATGTATCCATACAGGATTTTGATAATGTTCGCATACGTGACAGAAAATATGTTTTTATTACGTTTAAATGTATTTAATTTTGTATATTTTTTTTAGCTTATTGAAGAAGATATGAACAATTTGTTATCACACCTTTTATCATTTTAACTTCAAAATAAAAAGTGTGATGTTTTCAATTAATAAAATAAATGATGAATAAAAAGTACAAATACTTTACTCCCAAATTAACACACATCTGTAAGCCATTTTTTGAACAAGGTCGAGATATTGTGGAATACAACATCTATATAGTCATAACATTTATTATATACAAATTATTATATATATATATAAATATGTTTTTAAAAAATATTGAGATTTACCTACTTCGAACTCTCGCTCCGCCGTCAGTTCTCAATCGTCGATCGGGAAACATTGCAATTTATTTTTTGTACGGTTACTGTCGTAGCTTTTGTGCCTTTAAAAAAATTAAATTATCTAAAGTTAATAAAGAGTGTTAAACTTTAAAGTGCATAAACAAACAATGGTTAATTATAAGGTAAATATATGCAAATATTAATAATAATAATTAGTAATACTAATAACTAATTGGTTATAAGCATAATTTGGTAATATTATTTGATATTTGTAAACGTGTAAGAAAATGTTAGAATTTTTATAGGCGTGACGAGAATTGAATGGATGAGAATTTTGTTTATTACAACTGTGCGACCAGATTTAGTGAAACCGGTGTAAAATTCTAGCAAATATTTAATTTAAAAACAAGTTTATTTTAGATAATTTGCCTATAATATCAGTAATTACATTCATTTAATAACCTTGATGTTAAAGTTATATACTATTTGATATTCATTCAGTAGTGGATTTCCAGAGTTTTCACTTACTTTCAAAATTCAAAATTAATTAAATGAAATAATTTTTAATTAATAAATTAGCCATCTGTACGAATTTGAATGGATTAATAAATCATAATAATTTGCTTTCATTATGAATAAATTTTTTTCATTTTGCAGTATCTATGGTGTGTTATCACAAGACCGGCTTCAAATTATATTTATTTATGTAAGAGATTGTATAATACGGTGCACTATATTATATATATCTTCTTTTTACCAATTCAATGTTATAAAATACTACATTCACGTAGTATATAACGAAAGATAAGCATATAAGTAAAGTATATATTTCCCTATTGAATTCACAATAATTACATATAATAATAGGGGTTTATGTTAAGGGATGTAATTGGTAAAGATGTGTCTGTTTATATTTTGCAAATCATTTGTAATGGAAATTAAAGGCAAGATGATGAAGATTAGAAACTTTTGTTAATGTTTTGATCGATTAAGATATACTTTTGAAAACGGTCCATTATTAATAGTAAAATATTGTGAAATTAAACTTTCAAGCAGAATATATTTCTACAATAGATATTCAAGATGACAAGAATTTGCATCTAAAATCTGTTCCACCAACCCCTAAAACTACTGTATTAAATGTATTCAATAAATTACCAGTACAAATGGCAGAATTGATTATGGCTGTGACGATCAGAAAAAAGATTTAAAAAAAAATCGAAATGCTGACAACAAACGAACTGCTAAAGTAACTTGAATTGCGACAAGAATTACAAATAGCAAAATATTACCATTTTGATGATATACCTCATACTCAATAACTATTTATCATGTATGATGTCCAAGATAGGGTTTATAATATGCATTGCAAGTGTTAAGAAAGTTAACCACTGAGACGAGTAATTTCTTGTCTGCCTAGATATTGCAAAAAGAAAGAAAAAAATAATGCAGCTACTCATTAAGTTAGTAGTTTAATTGTTTTTTTTTTTTGTGTTGATATAGTCACCTGCATTAGTGCCATTAGTCACATAAAAAGTAAGTTCCAAACCAAGATTAGATTTACACTGTATATACTTCTCGAATATTGAAGATTATATGGTTATTGAGTTTGGATGATATGGTAAACGAAATAAGAACAAAGATACAAAGATATAATTTTTCTATGCTCTGCTATTCGGCATCAATTTCTTCGTTCCTCACCCTGCACTTTCCTTATGATTTAAAGTCGAATAATTACAAGATGCCAGCGCCTTTTGACGTTCTGATAAACATTGTGATAATAAAATGATTTCAAATTTAAATGATCTGTTCAGTTATAAGACCGACGATGTAGAGAGGACCTTGATAAAAAACCAAATTTCATTAATTGTAATTGCAGTAATTTCCTTCCATTTCGTCATTGTTGTCATCAAATTGAAAAATCAGCAAAAATTTAATTTTCGATTGTAGTTTATACCCAAAATGAAAATCATGTTTCCCAATGTTTGGTGTATGAGACCGTAGATTTGAGATTTAATTTATTTTATCTTTAAAGTAAGCAAGTTTTTTTTATGAAGCATATTTTTTTTATGGTGTCTGTATTTTTTTTTCTTTATGTTCTTTTTATCTGAATGCATTCATTTGCAACTTATAAAGGAAGTTGTAAATTAATTTATTTAAAAACAGAAAAAAAAAGCAGAACTCTGTTTATAAATATTAATAATTGTATCACTTAATTTACTTTTATAACATTCAATTATTTTAAATCTTTTTATTTTTCCATATAATTTTATTTTTGTTTCTTTTTGTTTTCTTTTGCTTTTTCAAAAGCAATGTACAAAAGTATTACAAAAATTATTTGTCTATGGCACACTTAAATCGGGTGAACCAAATCATTGTTTATTACAAAATACTGCCAATGGATTGGCCAAATATTGGTGTAAAGCTACAACAACGAAAAAAATGCCCTTAGTTATCAGTACCAGATATAATATACCATTTTTAATAAATAAACCTGGTATTGGTAGCTATGTAACTGGAGAAATTTATGAAGTTGATGATAAAATGATGGATCTCTTAGATAATTTAGAAGATTGCCAGAGGATTTATAAGCGTGAAGTGCAAGATATGAATATGGGAATTGGAGAAGGGTAATTTTTTTTTATTTTTAAATTGTCGTCTAATCACATTTTGTTTTATAAAAAAAAAAACTTTTCTTAGATCTGGAAGACGGTATAAAAAATTCATAATTCATAATTCAATTTTTGTTACTTTTGCTAATATTCTGTGACTAAGCAAATACTTCAATTTCAACATTTACTCGTATTTTAAATCGATTTTTTTTTTCATTGGAAATTCAATGTTATTCATTCAAATGACAAGTATGTATAACATGGTCCTTCGAACTGAAATGGTAAATTAATTTTTATTGAAATTAATTAAAAATTGATTACGAAAATAATATTTCAATAATCGATTTCTGTTATCATTTTCAACATATATCGCGAATTTTGATTATCAATAATTTAGTTTCATTTGAATTTGATGTGTGTTCGGTGGGTAACAAATACTCCACTTTACCACATTTCCACTTTTCCCTCGTCACATTTTTTAGCATTCAATTCAGATTTTCGTTTCCAACTATTGATTCATTTGATATGATAATGAAATTTTCTACTTCACAAATTAAAGAAAACACTATTGAGGTCAGAGTGTCTATTTGTCGATGATCTGGAAAATGTTTTGAACAATACTGCCATTACTACAATTAATATTAATTAGTTTTTTTATTTTGTTCAAATTATAGAATTGTACCCTGCAATGTTTTCTTATTAGATAAATATCCAGAACATTTATTGGATTTACCATTTTTAACTGAGTATAAAAATGGAGCCGAGTATCCATACATTAAAAAAACATTGAGACCAAAAACTTTGGGCGAAGATGATTTTACACCAGTTTCAGCAGCTGCTTAAAAATTATTATAAAAAATAAAAATAATTGTGATGTCTAGAATTGATCAACATTGGTTTCTTCTTCCCGTAAATATAATATTGTTAATAATTTTTTGTTCTTAAATAAAATGATATTAATATTAATCTCTTTGAATGCCATTATTTTCATCGTTCAAAATACTGCTACTTAATTTTTTTCCTAGTTTAAAGTAATGTTGGAATTTTATAAAATTTTTGTAATTTCATACTTTAATGATTTATTAAATGGTATATGCGATAGACAAAATCTGTCAAATCTCACAAGTGTTTTAAACAGAGATCGGTTATTACCACATTCTTTAGAGTAGTCTAAAAAAAATATTCTTGACAACTAAAGAATATAGAAAATTTATTACACGAGACATTTACAAGAAATTCATTTCTAACATTCCACTTGATTGAAACTTTCTAAAATATTTTATAGTTTCACATAAACTGTGAAATTACATGATGATTCTCGAAAATGTAAATTATTTAATATCCTGTGTTATTATAATAAACTTTCAATAAACAAAAATGTAGGTATCTGGTTTTTTTTTTTTTCTATTAATTTAATATTAAATTGTACTTATAGACATAAGAAATAACTAAGGTAGAGAACTATTTTGTAATAAGACACATGTACGTAAAATAAAGAAATTTAAAAACAACATATACATTTTGTTTCATTTCATTAATATTTTCATGTGATCTTTAATAAGATAATAATACGGAAAACGTATTATATTGAACATTGGTTGTTAAACAATAGACTAAAGGTGAGTAGCAACGAGATGACTATTGTAACAGTTGAAAAATATCGAACATAATATTAAACATTGTGAGATTGGAACGATTTTATTATATAATAAATGTTGATCTAATAATATAATAAATAAATATAAATCACCAAAGTTAAAGTAGACTAAAAAAAAACATTATAACAGTTGAGTAGTGCACGATCTAGCTAATAGAATCAATCATTCCAATGAATTTCTTATATGCATATATTTGTCACATCCAAGGGGTGACCGTATGCGATAAACTTTTAATTTTTTACCACCAACAAATATTAAATACAGCCCAAGTGCATTTATCAATTGCACCAACCTAGGTAGCTTGTGAGCCTGTAACTATTAAAAGTTTTTATTTACACACTAAATACGCTCGACATTTTTTTATCGTTTTATAATGTGAACAATCCTAAAAAGATTTTAACATACTGTTCAAATTAATGATTATGATCCGACCGAGGTCTATATAGTGACGCATAATGTATAAACCTGAATGATGTTTTTTTTAAAATACATTCTGGTGTTTGTCGGAGACATTCAGGAGATTAATATGAAAACCAGACATAGAGAATAGAATTGAATCGGTCATATACTATAAGTTATCTGGTCAATGATGTCACAAGATATACACTTTATTATGTTATAACACTCAGAGTAATAATAGGCCTATAAGGGCTAATATTAGAAGTAAACAATAGAATTTTCTGAACTGCACAAGCCACTTTAGATATTTCCAATATATACTTTTGCTTAAGAAGAATATATCACTTTATAGATCCTATGTTTGTAGGCATAGTTTATCTCTTTCAGAACCACTGCATTTGACGGAAATTAGTTCCAGTAATATTACAGGTGAATAATTCTATGAATTGTTACTTTTCAAGAATCCTATCATATTTAATTTATAGACAATAAACTGTGTTAAATATTTATTAGTATAATCCAACAGTTATGATTCAATTGAATTGGAAAGACCGTTATCAACAAAATGGCATGGTGATGCCTAAGTAGTGCATTGGCTCATTGTTTATTCTCAAATCGATTTATGGGATTTAGGCGTTTAGTTTTGAGTATTATGTTGGGCAAAGTTCAAATATTAAAGTCGATTGGTTAGACGACACCTCAAACCATATTATTCATTGTTTAGATATGACAGAACCCCAATCTAACACAAGTAAGAACAACAGTGGTGACAAAATATATTTTCTGCCTGATATATCTTGAAATAAAATAATTTTCCTATATTATTTCTTTTCCGTACCAGGAATTATTCATAAATGTATTTTGCGAATATCGAGTAGTAATAATAGTAGTATTTTGATAGCTGAGAATTCGACTGTAAATATTAGAAAATACTAAAATAAAATAAAGGTATCATTTATCACTGCCAATAAACACAAATATTTTAAAAGAGTATTTAATATATGCAAAGTATACCCTTTTTGAAGTTGTTACAAACCGTACAGTACGGTATACTTACAGTTGTTAACATATTGTTTTGAATGTATCAGCTCGAGGTTCGGCCGTATTTGCTAGCAAAACATACGTAAAACTGATAGTAATCAGTCTACCGTATGTTTTGTGAATTCGGATATTGTTTTCTATAAAGATGTGAACATTTATTAAATTACCATAAATCAAACAATTAAATCAACTTTACTTAATATTTTTACTGTTATAAATATGAATATACAACTTGACTCTCAATTGTATTTTAATCAATTTTTTTGTTTTTTCTATATTCAGATGTCACAAAATATTACACAATATATTCAAATGGCACAATTATTTAATATTTTCGTTTATGGAACATTGAAAATGGGTCAACCAAATGATTATTATTTAACAAATCTCACTAGCGGCTATGCAAAATTCATTGCAAATGGAACGACTGTTACAAAATATCCATTGGTTATCGCTACCCGATATAACTTACCATTTTTATTAGATAAACAAAATACTGGCCATAATGTTATGGGTGAAATTTATGAAGTGGATGCGGAAATCTTTGCAAAAATAGATATACTAGAAGATTATCCTAAAATTTATGATAGACAACTTATACCTATAGAAACAGTTGATACTGAAAATAGAAGGTAAATTGACAAAATATGAAATTCTATAATTTTTCTCATTTGTCAAATGTATATTTGTATATAGGTACAATTATTCATGTTGGACTTATATGTTGAAGACATATCCTGAAGAATTGTTGAAGAAAATTTTTTTAACTGAATATAAAGATACACCTGAGTTGCCATATATTGAAAGGTCTAAAAGATTGACAAATTTTACGGTTACAAGTGATTTAACATATGGTTTTAATAATTGATTTATTTTGTTTCATTACAGTACTGATGTTTATGAGACGCCTTTACATTTATTATGAAAATTTTATAATTAATAACTGAAATAAAATATTTGAAATTTATTTATTTATTTAAGTTAAGAAATGTGCGGATCTGTGAAATTGGTCAGTGTGTGCCCGATACTATTCCACATGTCTTTGACCCGTGTATGATGAAAGATCGATCCAATGTAGTAAATGAGCTGAAATATATTTAATAGGGATGTGTACAACATGCTTGTTATGCATCCTTTTTTGACTCTTTTCTACGCATACTTTTTATTTATATATTTTGCATAACACTTTTTCTGTTCTGCGGTTATTTCAAAAGAAAATATATAATTTAATTTACATAGGGACAAGCAAAGAAATGTTCAAATGGTACACATTGTTGGAATTCAACTTGAACTTTGAAATCAAAATGATCGTTTATGTGTTGCTATCAATCACGCAATAGTTTAGGTGTACCTATGGAAAAAAAAAAAAAATGCTCCACAAATACCTACTGCATCTTTGGTGCTTAATATAGATACTTTAAATTAAGTTCGACCTATTGTTTCTGTATAATTGTTGTGGTAAAATGTATTACATGATGCGTTTATAAGAATTGGGTTAAATGCATTTGTTACTTTTACACCACGCAATCATTTAATATTGTGGTTAGTATTATATAGTTATTTTATTAAAATTTAGTTGCTCCAGTATCACTTATGATGATTCAATTTTATGTTTGCTTTATCTGGTTCCTTTTTCACAGACGTCACATGTATACATATTCAAACTTTGCAAGTGCATTACAAAATTGATTACGAATTAGTATTTTCCAACTTAATTTCATATTCATGTATTTATAACGAATTTGTGCAACTGTTTCTCCAGTGTAGCATACTAGAGCTACTAGATATTTTTCTAATAAATAGTGCAATAACCCTATTTGTTGCGCTATTTATAATTCCCGCGAAATTTCCTCTGCTAATTAAATTTTTAACATTCATATTTTGCTATTTTATTATTTGTTAAATAAAAAATTGCGTTCCAAATCAGTGAAACTGCGGATTAGAATTTTATACAGCTAAATGTCCAGTGTTGTACTTCAAAGGTATTCAATTCAAATAAATCAAACACTATTTTTCACAAAACAATTAAAAACGAGCAAACATTTCCAAATTAAACCAGTTTTGAAGTATTTTTTTAAAAAAAATCGTATGTCTTGTCCATAATGTAATATTTATATTACTACATTACTTATTATGACATTATCACTATCATTAGAACTTTCACTCCGGCATATTGCATCAAAGCATAACCGTCATTGTTCACGAGATCTAGTCAGAACTTCACTTTACCTCACATTTTCTCACTTGTAGCAGGTTTTTTATTTACCATTAATCGCCATGTTATTTTAGTTGAACAGAATCCTTCTTCAATTTCCCTAAGAATTCCAGTCAAACGCATCACTTAAGATATCTTCGACTGGGTATGGCCGTCTAATAATTATGTTACAAATACAGTATTGATTAAAACCTAAATGAACATACAATATATCACCAACCCTTCTATAATACAAGAGACTACACTGTGGGTAACGATAAATACAATACCCTGGATCATGCTAATCAATTCGGGCTGTACATGAGAAATACACATTTGTTTTAATTACTCACAGAAATTAACAGAAAAAAAAAAACTCACTATGAATCATCTTTACATGGTCCTCCTCTGTAACATGCGATATTTACGAAAAAAATTGTCATTTTCCACTACATACTTTTTCAAAAAATTGTTTCACATTAACTTTTAACAATAGTTATAATACTCTACGATCTTCGGTGCACGAAATTTCATTTACAAAATTTTTATATAATTAAATAAAAGAAAAAATGCAACTCATGAAAATTGAAGACATTTTGAAATCGCCGAAAACTAAACTGTCAAAATCATAATCTAGTACATTGACATATGCGCAAGTGATTCCCAACAAACAATTCCATGTATTGAAAATAGTGGGTTCAGTTTCAAAAGTATGGTGTCGTTTCCGCGCAAGTATGAAAATATTAAAAATATAAATACGAATTTATGTAATCTGCGCACCAAAGCGAGAAGAGTACCTTTATTATACTGCGAATAGAGTATTAATTCGCCACAAAATAGTATTTAAAAAGCGGGTAAATCTTTAAATTTAAAAACAAAATTTTTTTTTTTGGTTATGTCTTTTTAATTTTTTTTTAACATAGTCCATTCTGTATTACATCAATTTAATATTAATTCTACTACTATCGTCAATTTTCCTTAATGTGTCAAGTTGCGTTTGGTCAAAATACGATTGTTTGTTGATTGTTTTGTTTTAATTAATTTAATTGTAAAATTTAAATTATTCGCATATTGAATGAATTCTATTTATATTATAGAATTTGAATATATTTATATTATATATTCAAATATTATACGATATTAATTTTTTTGTTTTGCTGTCAAGGACTAGGCACCAGTGTTCATAAAATTGTTTCTTTTTTGTGTTTTGATTGAATATAT
>JANSTX010016519.1:3282-17064 GCA_027564355.1 Penthetria funebris
TGTTTGCTAATGTTTAGGTCGCACTTAAATTTAAAATCACTTACTCTAATTTTTTCTAATTTTTTTAAAATCGATGAATACTCATTCCATGTGCCAACAACATCGATTAATGACGATAAACCACTGCCAAATACTATGTTAACAATTTCTGATCTTGGTGTAGTTTTTGGTCTGAATAGACCATATGAATAATAACGTTCAAATAGTTTCATATCCTAGAAATTAAAAACTTATTAGCAATCTGTTATGTCATATAGAAATCTAGGTAAAACATATTAAATGACCACACAAAATAAATAAAACAATAAACATTGGACAATAATAAGAAATTGTGTACTTAATTGTGCAGTGGCAAAAAATGCTTGTAAGAATTATTGGTGGCATGTTGCGGATGAGTATTAAAAACCCAACATACTGAATCGCTTGATTATAAATAAAACAATCATTTACTAATAATAACCATAATATTTACATAAAAATGATAATTTCGAAACACGTTGTGAAAAATTAACGAATAGAATGAAAAGTGGAAAACATAAAAAATTGATCAATTTTGATTCAGTGCGGGTTCCTACATACCATTTTGATATTACGTTAATTTGGTAAAAACACTAACAATTTATTTAGGTACCCATGCGTTTCCCTTATCATGTCACCCTGTACACATAGTGATAGAATTGTATACTATGTCTATGCCTGTACACCACATGACTGTATAGTGCGGCAATACAACATTATTGTGCCATTTCTAAAATGAATGTAACATCAAATGTAAACTCAACATGAACATAAAACATAAATTGACAAGGACAAGCATGTGACGAAAACCATGTGTGCACAAAATTATACTAATACATTTCTTACCAACACTATTTACGCATCATCATCCGTTCGAAAGACATTTTATCTAATTTCACACAGTACACTTTTCGAGCAAAAAACTCATTAAATTATACACTTTTAGCTGAAATAAAAAAACCACTACTTGCTTCTCACTACCGTGAGTAAATGTTTGAGAATATTTTAAATCTTATGATCATCCTATTGAACATTTCGCTTTTGGCTCAAAAAAAAAAGTTCGGGATGTACAATAACTGAAGGTACATCCAACAGCAGCCACTTCATCTTGTAATCCACCTAAAGGAATAGCTGCCAAACAAAACACACATATTACTGTATTCGAAAAGTGTGAAAATATATTTTAAAACTTGAACATATAGAAGTTTGTATGAAAATGTCGGTTTCTGAAATATAAAACTCCGAAGAATTACACTGGTAGAGGAGGGCAAGAAACAAAGCAATTTATTTCTGGTAAATACCATTTTAATATTTATGTACAAAATATTTTACGTATTTCACTTTCTTCAATTAACTCCTTGTATTAAACTTGATTGCATAAGAAATTCTAATGCAGATCTAACTGTCTTTAACGATTTCTTCTGTATTTTTTTTTTAAAAACATAAGATCGATAATATTTTAGATTGTACAACAAACTTAGTTTCCAACGGTATTTTCTTGGACATAAAACCCAGCACACTTCTCTTATTCGTATTCATTTATGTTTTGTATTGTCCTTTTATTAAAAACGGAATGTCTCCAGATCTATTGGCATCTTCAATATCTCGATCTTTGATAAATTTAATCAAGTGAAACTACCTATGCTGCTATTCGCAAAGTCCACTGAATTTCGTAAAGAAAATCGTAAGTTGATTTTATTTATTACATTATATGGAACTTTAAAATCTCATTGTAATTTTTGTATAATCCAAACAACCGTTAAAATTAAATTCCCCTAATACCTATTCTAAGTGAAATTTTCTGTTTTGTCTTCATCAACAATCATTTCAATTTGCCAACAGTATTTGTAAGCCATGTTGAATGAGACATTATGCGGATATCCATCTTTCAGGTCATCTCTTCGCAGGCCATTATATAGGCCGTGTTCCACTTGGATGTTGTATCATTGCAATATTTTCCATTCTATTAACTGGCATTCCTTCAACAATAACGTCTTTGTGCTTGTCCATCAACACATAGGAATTTGACATTCATTTCGGCTATCATCACTTCAGATTCTATATCTGAGTGGATGATCGGTGATTGTGCGTAAGATCCTCATTTCTGTTGTACTGATAAGTTGTTTAGTTCTATATCACTGCGGGTTTCGTACTATAATTTATAGCAACATAAACTTATTTCTATAAATGACGTCATGAATGCATTCGGATATAGATGCAGCCTTGTTGCTTTGATAGCGAACTTCTGCAGTAACATAATTTGCATCTTATTGGTTCTTTGGCTATAACAATTGATTTTGTTTTTATGGTAACACATTCAAAGTGCACACAAGCATTGGTGATTCGATCAGATATCAGTTATATAGTGTTAAGGAATGACAAACGAGCTTTGATCATTCTCAGATTTTCACAGATAGCATACATGTGATCCAGCTATAATTCAATTTGTTGCTACTACTTGTAGTCCGTTAAATGAAACGATAAATACAATGAGTCTCATTTTAAAGGTAACAATACTCATAAATTAGAAATATTTATACATTTCACAAATATTATTGAGTTTAAAATAAAAATCGTTGCGTTTAACAACTGACTGTCTTGTCCTTTAAATTGATTTACAAATATATTTAACTTAATTCTAAATACCTTTTCCGCCAAAACCATTGATGCTGCATGAAACTTTGCCAATTTACTCATAACTAATTCACAATGTTTTTGATCCAATCCAGCATGACGATCTGCCATTACATAACCCAATGGTACCAAATCTTCAAAAACAATAATTTGTATTGGATCTTTTGTGGCATAAAAACATCTACAATAGACATAATTTTTATTGAAAAGTCTTAAAACAATGTATGAGTATGCAATAATATAAGGGAAACTTCGGTAACTTTAGTGACGTCGTTCACCAAAGATCTTAAAAATGTCTGCAAAAACTTTTTGTTCTATTGATGTGTATAGGAAACGGCAACGGAAATGTTCATTTAAAAGAATACTTGAAGATAAGAAACTAAATAACCATAAAATGTGGAGTAATTCTCTGGTAGACGTTTACAGTTATAATGAAATATGATTTCAATAATAGAAATAGAACACATTTTGCTGTTAAGAAACTGGTTACGAAAATTACGAAAGGGAACCAATTGTCGATGTCAAATGATACCAATCAAATAAATAGATGGACTACTTCAGTGCCATCTATCTAATTAATTAGCTGCTGAATAGGTCACGAAGTTCAAGTTGCTTAGAGTCCAAGTAACAAAAGAGCGGCCACAAGCCGATTCAGGGATTCTGTTCCAAAAGTCGTGTTGAAATTAGGTTAACAGCGTATCAATATTGAGCGAGCCGAGTAACAAGATGTGTGAGAACTGGCCTTCCATCACCTTATTACTGAACACAATCGCTTGTTACAAACAAGATTGGAATCGAGTATATATGTGTAAAAAATAGGCTAGTTTCAGATCTGACAAATCGTGTACATGTTAAGAATCATATATAATCGAATAATCAATAGAATGGCAAACACCATTATATATGCTATTCGTCGAATTTAAACAAGCGTTCAATATTCTTGATTGTCTTATGATATCGATAATTTTTTGAAAACTGAAATACCGTTCAAATTGATACTAGCAATGTAGAATCTTACATCGCAGCAATTTTAGTGATGTGTGTACATTCAGATGTTAACCATGAATGTATTTTGTCGCCACTCTTGTTTCAACTCGTCGATAGATTGGATTATGACAAAGGTGAACAACCAACTATAATACATAGTATAAGATGGGTGTTCTTATTAATCGACTCAAATATAATGACTTTGCCGACGACATATGTTTCTTTGACACAAACTGAAAAGGATATGCGACCGAAATTGGAGCAACTAGTAAAGTTTAGCTGATTGGTGAGTTTGCGCATAAAAAAAAGACGAAACTAATGAAGATTTATTTGAATTTAAAAAATGCAGTAATCGACAAGGTACACACAAGTTTTTTGTTAACATAAATTACGTACACAATTTGTCGTAAATTGTTTAGCGATACTATTGGTCGGCTACGAGATTTGGAAAGTGACGAGTGTCATCATGTCACAAATCCGAGTGTCCGTCAATAGACGCCATGACACCGTTTAAGAATCTTTTAGCCAAAAATAATATCAAATGAGAATTTGTGAAGATTGTTTAACTCTAATGTGAATGGACGCGATTACCAGATGGAAAAAATTATGACGTGAAGTAAGGTGTAATTGCTGATCAGTAATCGTGAGCAATGGCGGCTGCCCGTTAATGGAATGTGACAAATAACATCGTGTCACAAATTCAAGTATTATCGTCAGTTGATGCCTCAGATATATATTTGAAAATTTTGTGACCAAATACAATATCGAAAACGAAATGTATGGACAATGACAGATTTTTAGGTGCTAATAAAGATTTGCCTACCGTATATAAGTGACGAATTGTTGATTTGGACATATAATATAATAATTGCAGGATCCTTTAATTTTGTTAATACTCACTTTGCGCTAAAAAATTCATTATTTAAAATTGCCGACATCTTCGGTATAGTATCCATATACATAGCAACTTCTTTATCATATAACTCCAAATCTTCGAGCAGTGCACCTCGAGCCGGTGTAATTGGTAATGCTTTAACAATTAAGGAAATTTTCTTATCCTCTTTATTGTCCATTGTATATGTGATGTTTGCTCGATATATATCACTGCAATAATTATCACCACTATTACTGCCCATCGATACTTTAAAATCGGTGATGGCAATATTATTTGTATTAAAGCCATTTTTTAATGCATTTTCAAATAAATTTTTTGATATGTAATCCGGTGGTGTGCATATTTGTTGATCAATTGTCATTATGACTGACTATGAGTCTTATACTTAGTTGTCTCAATTCAAAATCTGAAAAATTATCATCAAATTAATATTTGCCATTGTTTAATCTTCTGAGATAATAAAGTACTAAATTTAGATATTATGCGATCTTAAAAATTGTTACTTTCTTATGTAGTAATAATTTACATTTTAAATAATTAAAAAAAAAAAAAAACATGTAACATTTCGAGCATATTTTGTTAAAAGTAAATATGTTTTCATTAGCAGTTATACATAATTATTAATGTATACACAAATTATTGAATAGCCTGCGAGTGTAAGTAAAATAAATAAACAGATTGACACCAATAATCAGGTAAATATTTGGTGGAATTTGATCGCAGATTATATACTTTTTATGATACCATAATTTACAACTCCAAGTGATGTGGCTGAATGTGTCCATATGCAAAAATTACCAAGACTACTTATACTTGACTTCTACGAGTACATATACATATCGTAAAGTCTCATTCGACATAATTAAGGCTCTAATTACAAAAACTGCGTAACTCGCACTACCGCAATTTTTCAATTATACGTTAAAGGTCAACTCGATTGAATAGCAGCAATATACGTTTTCGACCTTCGATTTCGCGATATCATATATGATTTGGAACCTGGAATGTTAGACGTATGCTTGTTTCAAAGAAACTGGAAGAGAAAGCACAAGAATTAAAGAAATATAATTGAGAAAAAAGATCTACATCAATGTGTTAGATCTATCGTACTAGTATAGTTAGTTTATTGCTATAAACAAAGCAGAGTATTGCCGACCGATAAACCAGAATATTGTCAACTGAAAATCAATATGCGATCGTCATAACTTGACCGAACCATATTAATCTACTTTAAATGATTTATATTGGTGATGGGTACAAAATTTTTAAACTGCCTCGAATATAGTTGCTAATAATTCTATCCTTCAATGTTACACCGAATAAAAATCGTAACATTCTCATCTCAGTTGTGTGTAGTTTCTGCATATGATATGTTTTAACACCCCAACAGTTTCATAAATCTTCCCTTTTATCTTTGGTAGCCAATTTTTCGATCACATAAAACTCCAGTGAAAGTGAATCGAAATTGTCGGTAAAGTGTGTCTATCCGATAATATTCTGATCGTATAAAAAGCCGACAGGAGTGTCTGTGAGAACTGGGAAACACCTTACTGATCATAATAAAAAAAGGTTGTTTCGATGTAGCTACGATCAGTTCTGTCTTGAAATACGGATCACATAAACATGTTAATAACTTGAACTGTTTTTGAACAATTATTACATGTTTCACTAATGTACATTGGCTTCCAAATGGACAATACTTCGTTTTGTAAAACTGCAAACCAGTATGATATAAGTAAATCAGCTGATCTGTAAACCTTAGATGTAGTTCTGTTTCTGCTTTCCTACATCTAATAACCAGGTTCCAGGTCATATCTTAAAATAGTATTGCGATTTCAATCGGAGATAATTTATTTTTTACATTTTATATGTAATTAAGGTGATCTACAATTTACAGATCAATCGATTCTTAGACTGTAAAAAGAGATAAAAATTCGTGCAAAATCTTGTATTCTGTCATTTACTAATGAGTTGAATTCAATTCAGTAGTTGTATATTGAAACCTTGTTCCTCATAGCTATACAAACCAAGTACTTGATTACAATTTCAACTCTATTTTTTAATAATACAATAATTAAATTAATAATTAATTCATGTAACATTTATAACTGAGTATGAGCATGCTAAACTTAATAAAAAAACTCATTATCACCATTTATTAACTTAACGATACGTAAAAAAACATGAATAAAATTTATGGATGATTTTATGTATGTCCTTGAAGAAATGCATAAACTACGAATATTGTATTTATATATACCAATTTAATTGAATTAACATTTTTTTTTTATCTCAGACAACTTCTTAATTTGTGTATTCAAAGAAGGTCGGCTACATTAAGATTTAAATATTCTACTCCAAGTCGCAGTTGTATTATTGGAGCTAGAAGCAGATAATCTAGGTGCCGTACACATGTGTTAAGCAGGGATATACATTTTGTCACCACTCTTGTTTTTAGATTGATATTTGACAAATGTGAACCAGTGATGCTAGAAACAAAATATAGACGAGGTAGGAGAAGTCCAATGTTTGAAAATACATACAAAATTTGTGGCAAATGTTCAGAGTGCTGAGTGATGTGTGTTGTAATTGAATCAAATTTCATATAATCTTAAATTAAGAATGTTCGTACATACATATCCATCGCTGGAACGATGACGACTACATATATTAAAATTAAAAATGATTTTCTAGCAAATTAGAACATTGAAGTTATGAAAACGTTTCTATGAGGACGACATACTTTGGTAAATGAAATGCGGTGATGTATTCCTTATAATAATGATTTATAAAAATAAGATTATCATAAGGAAATATTTAATTTATTGAAAAACATATTAAATTGATGGTGTCAACATTAGTGCTACCTTTTCTCTCAGGACGTTTACGAATATTTTACTTCACTCCAAATTTTTGGCAGTGACAATGATCTTTTTTAATACTTTACTATATTACAGAGTATCGGTAAATTTGTGTTGCTTATCACTATTCTTGAGAGTGCGTTGCATTCGCCTCTCAAGTGAATCGGCATCTTCACATATGTAATACTACTAATGTTTTTACCAACAAACTTTTACAAGTGTACTTATTCTTGTAGATTATTTATTGGATTCATCAATGTGAGCATTGATTGGGTAAACTGAATGAAATTTTCATCAATTCAAAACAGTTGATAACACAATAATCCATCACTATCCTCAACAATGAGCATAAGTTACCGAAAAATCAAGCTTAAAGAAGGTGATATAATGAAGGTTACATAATTTTCATCGAAAATTTAAGAAAATTCAATCGCAATTGGCAAAGGCAAAAAAAAACGATCTAATTCACCAAAACAGAGTACCAGCTCACGCAATTCAATCATTGTGATGATGATGACCAAATACCTCAAATTAGATTATGTTGTGTTACCTTCTTTCACATTATTTTCCTAATTGAGAATCAATAGTGTATTTTTTCTGTTTCGCAAACATCAAAATAGGCTGCTGCTAAAAATTATGCGTCAAAGTGAAGTAGAAATTAAGGTTTATTTTGCAGATTAGCGTAAAGTAGTTGAACACTCGTTATGGATGAACGATATAGAGGTAAAAAATAATTATTATATTATGTATTTAGTTCATGTGTTGCCTTGCGGAATATATTGTGATTGAATATTGTATACCCACCAACTCACATACTAATGGTATTGTTTCACATACCGCGATAAACTCACCATTCTGGTTCATATCACCCATACGATCATAAACCAATTCCGATACTATGATCTAGGCTATAGTTCAAAAACGCTGAGTTCGTATTTTTTAAATTCCTATGTTGCAATTGTCAGTTTTGTCGATTCAAGCAAGTTTCTATTATTTCAGATTCCTAATGATGCCCAATTCGTTCGATTTCCAACTGCCACCTGATGAATTCAACAGATTTTTTTTTATAAAGTTGAGTACATTGTTTTTTTTTTATTCATTCGAGAATGATACTCATTAGATTGAGCATTTATTTATTATCATCTGCAATATGTGTGAGAAAAGTAAATTTTTTTACTATTTCACAGCGTCCAACATCATTAAGACCTTTATACCATGCGGGAGCGACAAGGTGTCAATATGAACAACAGCAATTGTTCACGATCACAGGCCTCAGCACCTTCACTTCATTTTAACAATTTCTAATATTACACACCTTCTTAATGACAATTCTTTGCCATCTTGTGTTCGCACGATCGACTCTTCTAATACCCTGCGGATTCCAGTCAAGTTCATTTGTAGCAAAATATCACCGATTGGTCGCCTCTGTGTATGGCCGATCTGCTAGTCTCCACAAATTCTCGTTTGATATAGTACTTTGACCTGAAAATTGTTTGGTAGTATTTGGTATGCGGCTGAGACACATATTGACTTGTAAGTGTCGCACGCAGTCATACCATAGTACCGATAAATATTTTCTTATTTTTTTTTAAAATCAATTTTAGATTTTTTGAAAGTTGTGATAGCCGCTGACCTCTATTCATCATACCAAATATTTGAAGTTTACATCTGTTTTAGCACTACCATCAAAAAGTTGTATTTCACAAATCATTCTAATTTCACCCTTATGTCCGACTCACAAACAAATGCCGTCAGCGAAGTAGTCGACCGGTTAGATCCCATCGAATACGATGTGGTTCAGAGTTTACTCTCATAATTACCCAGTCCATTAGTATTAACAATAGTGGCGACAGTATACATCCCAGTTTTACACTCGAATGTACATCAAAAATATAAATATTCGCTAAGCCTTCCACAAAGTAAAACTCGAAATTGTGAATCACGATATAGATCGCGGATCATATTCATCAGTTTAAATGGTATACGATCAATGCCTAATTGAAGTCGACAAATAACATATACAATGTGCCTTTGCAATTCAATCGATTTGAAGTCTGTATGTATAAGATCTACAAGGCATTGAAATCTCTATTAACACAAAATTTGGAATATCATCAGATAATTACACTTTACTAATAATGGAATCCATGCAATGCCATCTGAGCCCACTTTCAACATTTCGAGTGATTTGCAGAGTCAATAATAAACTAACTTCAGTACGGTGATCCATTTTACCCGGTTTTCTCCATTTTCCTTGTAAAAAAAATTACTCCAAATTTGCTAATTTTAAATATGGGGGTACATGATAATAAAACTGCTACTTAGACAAATCTCATTACACACTTTATATTAAAAATATTGTAATTAAATTACTTATATTATTTATAATTATATTTACAACACCTTCGATCTTTTGTATCATAAATAAAATTCTATACTGACTGGTTTAATTAAGACAAGGAGAATGGACCACAAAAACAAAAAAAAAAAAAACGCAAAAAAAACTGCGTGTATTAATTCACAAAAAATCTTGCTTATGCAATTTCTTATGCAATGGCAATAATTTTCACTATAAATGTACGCAATTTAAACCTTATTATTTATAGTATCCGAAAAATCAAGTCAAGTCATATGAGTATAGTTAAGTTGTTAAAAAATGAACAATAATTAATGTGTACAAAGATTGTTATATTATTATTTTGGCTAATTAATGAATTACCTTGCTTCTTATGTAATAATAATCTTGCCAACAAAGCAAACAGAAAACGTTCAAATAAAATAATTTTACAATTTCTTATTAGAATGCGATGTGATATCCTTCTTCGCCACTTAGGATCACTTTATATTATTCGTTAATTATATATTAATAAAAATTTGAACTTCTTTTGGAAATTGTAATTACACGTAAGTGAAGAGTGTTTTTTTAAATTATTAAATTAATTTTTTTTTTTTTATTAATAACTACATCAGCAAAGTTTTTCAAACACTAATGCGAAATAAATTCAAACGAACCATTTAAGAGTTAAATCATTTCTGAATTAAAATTCAATTTTATTTTCATATTTGTAGGTACCAAAAAAAGTGATTTCGCATTCATTTTAATTATCTATTCACATTTTTTTAAAATGCTATATCCAGAGATTAATAATACATTACATGAAATAACGATAATATAATTTATATTTACGTCTTAGATATTTTATTAAGTATATTTCATTACAAGCAAATATGGAAAATAAGAAAAAAAATGGTGGCACGGGAAGAGGTAGAATTCTTGGATTAAAGAAAAGTAGATGGAAGGACAGCGGCGAATATGCGGTTTAAACTCTTTCACTTACTGGAAAACCAAGTTATGCGTATCATAGTTGCTTTAACCAACTTTTTTTTTCAATTATAAGCACTTCGGAATCAAATACAATAGGCCCTTGGAACTTTGTTCCCATGGCCCAAAAACCGAGTCATATATTTATCAGTAACAATTCCGTGCAATAGGTTTGCGTATTATCAAGTGTCTCTGCAAAGCGTAGTTACATTTTTTGTGCGTTCTTTTATGCGCTAATATCATATATCGCATTGTTCTCCATTATTATTCTTATTGTCATACCGTTCACTATAAATCATCACGATCCTATTCAAGTTAAGGCATTTTTTTACGTTTCTCGTATAATATAAGCATTACGATCACACAACTATCTACATGTTGATGGTATTGAATATGTTAATATTCCTAATTCCACGATCGACCACATCCCTTTGGCCTTGGATAAATTTTAGTCGTATTTAAATTGTTGGTAGTGCCAAACAAACGTTCGCCTGACGGCCACCACAGTGGTAACGTACAACCATATACTACTTAGACAGGAATTCAATTTTATTTTATCCTTAATTCTGATCCAAACCATCATTACAAAAATTACTATTATCGAATAATGTAAAGAAAACTTAATGGGCTATCATTAAGATCGATAATGTCATGTACATTTATCCTTGTTATTGAATATTGCTTCATATCCAATAAGTAATAATATTTATCTATAATCACAGATGCTAATAAATAATCGTCGACTTTAATGAGCTGACGCCCATATTCGGCACTGCAGTATTTTTGTTTGTTTATCGATATTCAATTCAATTCAATTCAAATATCCTTTTTATTGTATAATACATATTATAAACAAATTACAATTTGTGATATTAATTATATCTGACATTGCATCGTACCCTCTAATCGAAGCACGTCATACCGTCCAAGGTGACTCGATGAGTATCGTCAAATAAGAAATGCACCATTAATCATGAGTGATAACGAATACTAATTCGTGTTCAAAAACATATGCTTCGCTTGTGTTATTTTTGCTCAATTTAATGATGGAATCAATGTCTGTAAATATGGTATGAAGTTTAAATTCTGTATTAGTATTAGGTAGTAATTAGGGATTTAGAAGTTGGAATAGAACGATAAATGGTGATAAACGCGATTTAAATAGCCAGATATATAAAGTGGTGATTTCACGTCAGTCTCATTGAGTGGACATTTAAGTACCCATAAACAGGTGATTAAAGCTCACATGGGCTTATAATTTATTAATTATTATATTATAATATTATAATAATGATGTTATGCGTGTGCGAATGAATAAAAGTGTAATAGTTGTGTCATTTCAATGAGACTTGATGTTAAAGTTCCTCATATGTACAAAATTGGTTTTGTTCGTTGTTATAAATTTATTTATGCCTTCTTCCTCGCCCGAAAATGATTTCTATCATTATTGGCAAATATTTTTTGCCAAGTTGATGCATGGAGTGGTCATCTAGGTGACTAAACCAATCTTTAAAACAACGTGATGTCACCCGAAACTCGATCAGGTTATATGTCAGTAATGGCGTGTGATTGAGGAGGCTAAAAATATGATGTTATATGAGTTTGTCGACTTGTTGAAAAAATAACTCAACAACAAAATAGGCTGAAGGGGGATTTATGCACCACTCTATTGACATATTCAAATGTATCAGTGTATTTGATTTTACGTGCATAACATATTTGAGAAAATCACCAGATACACAATTGTGTAAAATACGTCATAAGTACGTCTAGTCAATAATTGTTCCAAGACGTTTTGGTATTTTGAACTTTGGATAGTAGTTTTCACGTTTGCATGTGATTTTTCAACCGTTGTTCAACAGACGTTTCGTATAATGTAAATAGACTTTAGATGCTATTCGTAAAACTATTACGGCAAAAATTTTTATGACATGTTAGACGACTTATTTACTGTTTACAAATATATTTAAATTTATTTGCGTGGCGTTCTCTATTCAAGTAATTCAATTAATTTAATTATAATTATTCTTTGCAAATAAACTACGGGGAGCGGCCATTATAGAGGCTGGTGCCAGTGATGAGATAGATTTGAAGGGAAGTAAACAAATGGGAATTATTCGTAGCTCCCATATGGCATTAAGGTTAAGATGATGATGATGCTTATGATTATGATGTAGTATTTTTTAGATTATAAAATTGTCTTTATTATCTCTTGATTTATATTTTAAGATAAACATTCTAATCATGAATTACAAAATAATTTTTATGTATGTGCCAAGTACTTGAAATGGCGTATCCTTTTAAGTTATAATTTAATATCATAAATAATGCATTTAAAAAATTATTGGATATAAAAAATGTCTTTATTGCTAGTTATTTGAATTATGTACAGAATTAAAATTCTTTGACTATAGTACCAAAACAATCATGTTGATTGTGGTTTTTTCCCTCATTTTGAAACATTTAGTCGTATTATAGTTTAATTAAATATTTTTAAAATATCACAGTGAGAATACATAATCAGAAAATTAATTTATTTGAAACCATTTAGAAAAATCTAGATGAGAAGTGATAGCATGTTTATAGACTTTTATTTCAATTATGGATAAGTACTCGCTAGACGCGTTTAATGACTTGTTTATTGAATTTTTGTCATTACCAACAATTATTCAAATCTGAACTTAATATTATATTTTATGAATATTAGAAGTGGCAACAAAAAAAACAGTTGCAATACTAAATTCGATGAATGTAACATAGATTTATGATATTATGTAACAACTTTACTTCACTCCATTCCCCTTCACTGGTACTAGGCAGTATATTTAATGGCGGTTCAATGTCACGTTGTTTTTAGACATCTGATACCCTGCGGATTTCAGTCAAGTACGTATTTTGCAACATCACCGACCAGTCGGCTTAGTATATGGTCAATTCCACTTTCTTCGACTGATATTTGGTCAGAAAAAGTCGTCAGCGAAGTCAAAAGAGTAAGAGCGAAAAGAGTATATTAGCCTCTACCATTCCTAATGACAGACAGATAAAAATATTTTATCCGCACAACA
>JANSTX010016541.1:0-17060 GCA_027564355.1 Penthetria funebris
TTTTATCTCATTTGTGAGCGATAGTTCGATGGTGAGAAAAATTGGAGTACTCCTTCAAGTACCTTCCATACAAACTTGTTACTCCTTTTAGATTAAAATTGGGTGTATAATATCAAAGATTAATATAATTATATTATATAATAGTATAATTATATTGTTCTTTTGAATTATATACCTGTAATTTTAGACGGGTAACAATAGTTGAGTATTTGAGATCATTCGTGTATCCTCTTGAAGGAATAATCGTTATTATAGTTAAGAATATATGAAAATGTTAACTTGATCAGATAACTTCCTTGAAACTTTTAAACATCATGTAGGTTTTTACCAGTATTCCATTCTATCATCCCCCATATTACTCTTTTGAATTTTTATTATTGAGTTATTGTCCCTAACCTCAATACCAGTTCTGATGAACGTAATTCTTAAAATTTTAGCTAAAAGGCAACTGGGGTTATGGTCAGATTCGAACTCAGGTCTACCGTTATACTAGACTAGCAGTTTACCACAAGGCTCCCATGATCGTGTTTTGATTTCATCAATTCAGAACTACTTTAGAATGATCACATCTTAGACTAAAATTACAAATTTCTTCATTTCAATACTCCCTTATTCATCCTATTTGAACCGCACTTTGAAAGTTTTTTTGCATTCTTAAACATTAAAGTTCGTTATGACCGCACGCCATAATTTACCAATCATATTATCGTATTTTTAGAGTGGTATCATGGAGTGGTAAATACAGATTTTTTGTAAGTTTGTCATAAATGAATGTAAGATAAGCAAATTGTTAATAACAGGGGGTACAGCAATTTTTTTTATTTAGCAACTTCTTCAGAAGTTAAATATATAAAAGACAAGTAGGGTTATACATGAGAATAATTGATATTGAACTTCAGCTGAAAATGTTGAACAGAATTTTCCTAAGTTCGTTTTTTAATTCCTGAATATTTGCTTATGTAAAATCTCTCTCGATGCACAACTTTTTCTTTGTGCTTTACTTTGAAAGTAAATACTTTTGAAATTAAATAGCTTTTTCAACTTTTATGTAATAATAAAACATAATTTGTATTCGTGTATTACTAGAGTATATATACTCAGAGCTCAGCCTATTACTCGACATATTCTGTAAATTTGTAAAGGCATTGTATTATTAAATTTAAATATTTGAACAACTTAAATAATAAAACATTATCATTAAAAATGTACACACCAAAATCAAATTATATAATTAATATAATCTTACTCGAATTTTTGTTTCTTATTTAATGAACAGTTTGAAGATGTAAAGTAACAGTTTAGACAAAGAATTTTAATAAAGTCAGAGTAAACAACAGTGCAAATAAATAATATATTAAGTTACAAACGAAAGGACAAATTAAAGTTAATATTTAGTTACAGTAAACATTGTACTAAATAATTATCCTTTCATGCATATTAAAAAGTGCAAGTACAAGCTTACAAAAATTAGTGGGGACGCAAACACAATTGAGCTTAGTTCCAAACCAATACTTTTGATAACACTTTCTACATTAAAATAGAACGTAATCATCAAATTTATTAGTATTTTTAACTGACACATCATCAGAAGGATACATAGGACACTGAACAAAGCTCATATTCATATTATGCATTCAAATCTCTCAGCATTTTTTGTGCCAAAATAAAGAATTGACCCAAATAATATACTAATCGTTTGGAATGGTAGATTATTAAATGACACTACAATAAGTCGGATGTGTAAATATAGTCACTTACTAAAATCGAAATTAGTAGATCAAGCACAAGTAGATTAGATTAGTCATAAAAATTTTAAATACATCTAAAACTTATATGACATTTAGGCTGAAACTGAAAATAATTTTCCTTAAAATAGAGTACACTAATCATCATCTCATTTACTTCAAGCGGGAACATAAGGACATTACTTTCACTTCTCACCATCCCCTACCCTTGGTATTAGAGTCCTAATGTTCATCATAACATTGTTTTTGGACGACAAGCAAATAGAAGTAGACAATCAAATAGTAATGTTCAAATTCAGATTTTTTTAAAATTGTGACGACTGCTAGAATCTTCTCAGCATTACAAACATTTGCCGAGACTTCTGTATGCGGAACCTTACATCTACTCAGCACCATTATCAATTGTCAAGAAACTTCTCAAATATTGAAAGACATGTACTTCATCTATATTGTGACTATTGATCGCAAGTGAACATCTCATAGACATACCACCAATTTTTATTACTTTCGCCTTTGAAAAATTGATTTTTAGACCGACTTGTCATCTGGATTTCTCAATTGTTTCTACTTTCAATCCAATATCTGATTCAGTTTGCGATAACGATACACGTCGTCATTGAAGTCGATATCTGCAATTTAGTTAGCGTACCTTGATCATAACCCAGTCCAAAATGATTGTATATGATAACATCAGTTCTATGTAGTCAAATTGTTTTTCGACAAGTTATTTGTCAATTTCTCTTTCCGCAAGGTTGCAATATCATGAGATAATATCACTTCAATAATAATGAGATTCAATAATTATATAATGTCATCCAAGTCCACTATTTCGGGTGATATGTTATCGGTACCGGCAGCGTTACGACATCTGACTTCATCACATTGTTTACAAAAACATTAAAAACTTGCTTGATAGTACTACTAACACAAATAATTGTATCATTGATAACGGGTTTGATACTCAACTAAGTCTTTTCACTGATACCCAAAACATTGTTAAAAAATTTGCTAAATTCGAGTTTTTAGCAACATTAGAGCTAGCATCTTTCATAAAATCCTCTAATAATAAAATAGTATGATGTCCAGATGGATATTAGAACAGGATTTTATGTGTACTATTTTACAACAATGCCTCTCTGAATTGGGATTTAATAGCCGTTTGTGTCGACTGTGAAATCGCATTCGATAACTTTTTTCTTTTAGATCAAAACAGTATCTTGAGCCGTTTAAGAGATATTGCAATCTTTTAATTTTGACAAAATAACGTTGTTAATCTTTCAGAGTTCGTTTATTCGATTGCAATGAGGGCAATATCATTTTAATCTATCTCAATACATAAGCAGTACCGACAGCTTAAAGTGCCTTCGTGTGATTTTCACTAATATGGTTAAATTTTAAACGCGGAGTTTATGTGAAATTTCGTTTAGAGATATTCGATGGCACTCCATCAGGACAAAAATAACAAATGTTGCAACTCTTTTGTTGATAGTTGCAGTGAATCCTTCAATAACATTGACGACATTCTATGTGAATATTGAATAACTAAAACAGAAACGAATGCATATAATGTGATATGTATGACATTATATTTAAGTAATTATTGTCAATATCTAATTGAGTAGATTGTAGACTATATGTTTTTGCCATCACAATATCAAGAAGTCTATCATTAAAATGTTTGCACAGATTTTAATCTATCATATTAATATGTTAATATTTGCCATATCAGCCATAAATAATGTCCTATATATAGACATCGTATATATGTTACATATCATAGAAAAATCCATTCACATTTCACATAACGATAATAATATTCTGTTTTGTCAATTAGGATATTTAACATTGTTAAACATATATTCCAACCTGCTATTTACCAACAAAATATATGGTTAGGTGTATGTACTACAGGAAGTTATATATCACTTTACCTAATCTAATACAACTTTGGATTACAATTTTGAATAAATATTTGACCAATTCCTTTACACATAAAATGCGTACTGTGAAAATACAAATTAAGTCCTAAATGATTTTCATTGTTGCGTACATAATTAATCCTTGCAAACACCATAGCATGTAGTACAACCACCCCATTGCTGCTGCTCTTAAATTTTTCTTTTCAAACACAAATTATATTTACATAGCAGAATCACCAATTTTTTATGGTACTTATACAGAATATATAATTACCGAAGGGTAGCATTAAAATGTTAGACCTTGATAATGGAAGATATACACGAATTTACATTTTATTTAAGGTAGATATATACTTGGGTGTTTCAACGTAAAAAACACGATTTTTTGTGCAAATGTGTATATAAAATAAAATTTAATAGAAGATGGTGGTCTTGTTTATTTGAGTCTATTATCTAGAAATTATGTAATTGAAGGCGCTCAATTGTACTATACGATGTATAATCGATCACTATTCATACATCTGTAGTCGTGATCAAGTCATCATCATTATCTCGATTTATAGCGTTACGTTTTCTGGTATAGTACCTTTACTTCACTCCGATTCCACTGGTACTGAATTTCCGATTTTTGCCACATTGCTCTTCTATTAACCCAGATATTACTGTCACGTACTTTTTAAAATATTACCGATTGGTTGGCTAAATGCACAGTCAATCCAAATCCACTTTTTTCTGTTGACAATCCTGCTCATCACTTCCTGATATGCAAAGTTCTCATTTAATTTTTTATTGGTCAGAAATTGTAAGTATTTAAAAGTGTGCAACTTTATAATTTATGAAATTCGCGAAGACCACCAAGCTGTATTCAGCATGTTAAACTGCGGAGCAAAAAAATACAAAATCGAACATGCCATAGACCAATCAATTTTAATTGAATTGATCTTTGAAACATTTATAATTAGAGTAGTTTCTGAGGTGTATTTTTTAAGTCATTCTAATTTCACCCTCATATATGTCTCAGTTTGCGATAGCATAAAAATATTCCAGTAAATGCTCCTTAGATTGACGATGTTAGTTAATTATTTTTAATTTGCATCTAACAGCAAATGTGAATTTAAACAATAATAATTGGAATTTACCAACTGGCTAATGTACGATCAATTATATTTAATCGGTTATACATTTGAATATTTCAGTAGAGTGTTGCATAAATCTTGACCTATTTATAGTATGTTGTTGAGATGTTTTTAACTATTTGATAAGCAAAACATTAACGTCATCTTTTTATTCTCACCGTTACAGACATTATCGTGATCTCAGTTACCGGTGACATCGTGTAAATGTATAGATGTTTTCAGTAGACTTGATAATAGTCGGCTACAGTCATCTTGTTGTAGTTTATCTTTGATTTAAACAACAAAAATAGTATTTTTAATTTATAATTTCATTACATATATGATAGTGTAGCCTTATAAGTATATTCTCGTATAAAAAGTTAAATCTTACCTTTATAATCATACACACAAGTTAAAGCCTGAAGGAAATTCTTAATATTAATACGTTTATCAGTTGAAATAATAAAATACAAAAAGTAGAATTTCAATCTAAAACTAATTAAGTGGACGACTAATTAATATTGGAAGAGGTTGGCCTAAAGGAGCAGAATTTCATGTGCAGTATGTTATACATGCAAGGTAAAACATTTGAACAACTCTTAACTTGTCACATTTGTAACTACTTTAAAAAAAAATCAATTCTATTTTCAAAATGAATTGATATAGTAGTTTTTTTCAATATTGATGATAACGCAATTTGTGTTAGGTATATTAACCTATATCACTGTTATGCAACATCTTTCTGGTACAATACCGTCATGATGTTTAATATGTTGTGCTTCAAACTATCCGGACATAGATCAAATCTCACCGTGGATAAATGTCTGCAGTAAATTTTTCGCGGTGTGGTTTATTCAGGGTGGAAGTGATTCGCGTGTCACTATACAACCAACTAATGCATAAAATAAGTGTAACAACTTGATCAGATGTAATTAGATGAGTCGATTATACAGATAATATATTTTATATGATATAATTCACAGTATGTTAGTGGGATATACAAAGGAATTCAGAAAAAATATCGTGGTATTAGTCATGCGATACTAGCAATCACATTGGCCATTGGTATAATGGAATTATGTAATAAGACTAGTTCACAGTTTGCGGCAAAATTTTATTAGCATAGTCATCTAAGTATCGCATTTGTTTTTCAGTACAGTAAATTTCACCTACTGGCGATAATTATCCTCATTATTCAACCAAAGCATACTTTATTTTATATGTTAAAGTAAATTCCCTTTTTGATAACCGCATTTGCAATGATTCACTTGCCTTATTCTATTGACGAAGCCAAGGTTGTCGCAGATACACAGGTCCAAATGTGAGAATTGTGCTCTATTAAAGATCCTATATATATTTTATGATACTGGACTGAAACATTTCAGTTGTCAAGGGTAGAAGAATCGCATCTGTGGTCCTTAACCCGAAAAGAAATGGGTCTCCTGTCAAATTAAATACTATATATGCTGTTGTATTATTTATTAATATTAATATTATTTTAATACTTTCTTATGCAGATTAGTAAAGTAGTAGCATTGAAGCATAGAATTAACAACTATTTTCTTGGCAGAATAAAAATTTCATATCTATAGTCAATTTACCCAACAAAAGTATTGATATTTATTGCATTTAAATAACTTTAAATATTGATAAAGATATGAGAAAATATTGATTACCATCTATCACTTGTTCACGCAAGACAAAACTTGTGTGAAGAAATACATTAAGAAGCAATAGAGGTTGATCTAATAAAATATCAAATTCAAAATCAAACGAAATTTGAGACTGGCAGATCAAGAGGCGATAAACAAAATAATCAACCGAGAAAGTGGGATTAGATCGGATATACACTGAGGCGACCAGTCGGTGATATTCAACGAGGCGGAAAACCTTCATTAAAGAGGCTAGTGCCAGAGGAAGCAGATGACGTGAAGTGAAGGTGTTGACCATAGATCGGATTGAAATTTAAATGAAACTGCTTTCATACGATATACGTATATGATAATGTTGTGTATATACTAAAACCACAAATTTTTTGTAAAAATTTCAATTTATTTATACTACGTTCTAATAGATAAATGTCATTGATACGTTCGAGTAGTTATTTATAATTATTAGTTTCAAATTAAAATTAGTAAACTGAATATGTACATAGTAGGGCGAGTGTACATTAATCAAACACACACAACATTTCAATATATGAAATAAGTTGTGAGTTAAGTTACTATCAGTACAATACTTGAGAAATATTTAAAGAAAACATTGCCAAAGTAAAGTTCGTAACCATATATTTCTCATCAAGTTGTTAAAAGTTAGATAACTTTTCGTAACTCTCTGGTATATGATGAATTTCGAAGTAAGTTTCATGAAATAGAAGAAGAAGAAATAAAAAAAAATAAAAAATTAGAACACAACTTGCATGTCATCATGAAATAACCCTTGCAGAAATCTTGGAATTATAGAGATCTATTCTTGTATGATTTACATACTATGAAGTTTATATTTTGTTACAAATGTGTATTTACATATCATATATTCGTATTTATATACAAAAGGCTTATCATTTTAATTAGCTTTAATAAATCCCAAATGATAATTATTTGAATATTTTACAAAATTATAATAAATAGATTATACATTTTAATACGATATTCTAATATTAATGAATATATTATTGTGTAATGCTCTGAACACAATTTTCACGTATGATTGACGACAATGCACTTGTTGTTACAACTTTTTCGGAAAAGAAGATGAATCCTTTTATGTTGTCATACAAAGCTTTTTAAAGCTTTCATTTAGTTATAATACATTCATAAAGAATACTGTAAACCAGGGATTGAATAACGTTTACAATCGCTAAGTTATTTTGTAACGTTACAAAACATCTTGAATCGTTAAATAACATTGACATTACGTATAAATCGTATCGGTATAACGTTATGTAACGTTACGTCAAATGTTATTTTCCATAAAAAATATAAACTAATTCAAAGAAAATTGCAAATCGTTTATAATAAAATAAATTGCAAATTGGGTGGTTCAAATAAATTTCATTTAATAGATGATAATAATCGCCCAAAAAGGCGATATAAAAGCGATCCGATTCTAAAAACTAAAATAACAACAATAACGAATCAAATACCGTAGCGATTCGCAAAATCGTTATTTTACGTTATTTTGTTTAAATTCGTTACGTTGCGGTTATTGCATTATTGTATGCAATGTTAAATGTTAATCGTTATTTATACGTTAAGTTAAATTGTTAGAAAAAAACAGGTCTATGACCTACCAAATCAAGGAGAAGAAGAAGAAGAGGTACGAAGATTATATTCTGTGAATGTAGTATGCTATTGCTGTTTGTCCCAAAAATTCGAGTTGTGAGATGTCGAATATGCATTTTGTTAGCATTATATTCAAATCAAATTATGATAATCTTTAGAAAGTAAGTTAGAGTAAGTAATGGACGTTCGACCACCTCACAGGTACTATTCTAATTGTGACAGTACTTCAAAAGCTTGTTGAAAGGTGGTCGGAGTGGTGTTTCACGACATTATATCACGATATCGTGATAATTTTGTGAAGAGTATTTTTATTAGATTTGATGTCATGACATTTTGACATTTACGTTTTTTGAATGATGTCTTGACATCAATAACATTTTATTTCTGTTTCTTATCTTTGCTAATGTGCTAAACGGCATAAGTTTATATTTGTACATTTTCATATAATGATATAGCGACATCATAAGACAAGGGTTTCACTATCAATCAAATGATCTGACATGAAGTCACCAAAATCATTCTGCGACATCATGAGAACGGCCCTTTGAGACGTTAGATTTTTCTATTGTGTATCAATTACAGTAAATATATTTTCAACAATTATTGTTTGCAGTCAGTTATATTTCAAGTCAATTATGATGCTTGGGGTAAATTTTGCTAATAACCAATTTATTATTTGGTTATATCTATAATTTAAAAATTTAATATTTGCCCGTATTTTCAATGTGATTTCACATTTTAATTTCAAGGCCCCACAATAATATGCAAACTCACAAACCTTTCGTAATACCTTTTGAATCTTCTGTATTCTACCTTTTTTTAACCGAAAAACGTTTTTTTTTTGTAAATGTTTAGTATTTTATAATTAGAATTTTTAATGGAATTAATCTTTTTTGACAGAGTTTTATTCATTTATGTAATCTGCTTCTATTTATTTATAACTATATAACGGTATCTATATTATATATACAACATTTAATGAATGGCTATGAGTACATGCCCTTTGGCCATGTTATGAATGACAATTTGTGGTGTTAAAATAAATAGGATATTGAAAATAGTTGCACTTTATTTTGTGGCAACATTTTCATTCGAATATTCCAAACAATAATATTTTCAATAAACCAGAATTTATGTACCACCAGTGTTTATATAACTATATTTTCGGGTATGGTTGGTGTTAGTGGTTTCATCTATTTCTGCATGGTTAATTTCAATCAGAATTGTTAAGATGATTGAATTATGGTTGCTACTCGTAAAACAAAATTTATTACGCTCACTAATAACAAATTTAGAATATGCTTTGCAAATATACAAGTATAATATGTACTAAACTACTACATTCGTATATAGATATAACATTACAAGAATGTATTTATGAGCTTATACTCATTGCAAATTCACTATGCATACGAGTGTAAACATTTAGTATGTAGTTTATTCTAAAATTTTAACTTAATCCTTAATTATACTTTGATCCTTATAATCGATAATCAATTATGAATAGCATCATAAAGTCTATTTAGACTATCCGAACGTATATTACATGTTGTCCTAACAATATGAGATAAACTTAACAGGCTATCAAATATTCCGGTCTTAGGGTTTGATTCATGAACGTACTCTTTTGAC
Source organism: Penthetria funebris (assembly GCA_027564355.1). Taxonomy (NCBI): domain Eukaryota; kingdom Metazoa; phylum Arthropoda; class Insecta; order Diptera; family Pleciidae; genus Penthetria; species Penthetria funebris. The sequence continues at coordinate 9,696 of JANSTX010016541.1, forward strand.
TTTTTACTATAGTATAAACTGAGTGTCGCAAAGGAAATTTTTAGCAATACTCTCCAAGTGAAATATGCGATTTGATACCTTCTTAATCAGTATCAATCGCTAAAGCACTGTACTAGATAGATGTTCAGATATAGTAATATTTAGGACTTACCACATAATTGTAGCAATAATACCGTTAGCAGAAACAGATAATAACAAAAGTTTCTTTTTGTTTGTAAATGCACCTTTGACCATAAAATGACTGTAATATACATATTATACTGTAGACTGTCAGATGCTTAAAAACTGAAATCTTAAAAGAACACAACAAATTGTTTTTTGTGAATGAAAGTTTAACTAGTCATTGGTTTAAATAAATATGTAGTACTTATTTAAACCAATGACAATTTTACGTCATATATAAATAAGTGTGAATTTTGGATTTAACTTTAGGTGTTATTTACATAAAATACAAGATTTTTTCTGAATTTTTTGTTTTCAATGAACGTTTGAGCAAAAATTGACAAGAATATTTAATATACATATTGCATCCAGTAGTTTCGAGTAATTAATTGAGCGAATTATGAACTGTTTTACACAACTCGTACAGACAAATATCGCCAGCGAAGACGACATTTTAAGGTTAACGGTTTACCCTCATCTGATACCATTTACTTTGCTTACTTTTCATTTGCTGAGTCTCATTTAAGACCAGCAAACCTTTCCTAAATTGAATTTGACATAAACGTGTTTCAAAGCACTGTTCGGTTAGCTTGTGTATCAGACGGTAAGTTTGCTACGTCATCAGTGCCTAGTTAATCAAATAAGCTTAAAAACTAATAGTCAAATAAGCTTAAAACAAACAATGTGTTTTTAGCAAATAATCATAAAAATTTTAAAACACAATATACTTTAAGATTTGCTATATGAAAACAGTGAAACTCTGATGGAGTTTTTAATTTAATTAAAACATTGATGTAGTAAAAAAACACTTAGTTTTAATATAATTCAGAAAGGGAGTGCAGTTATATTTCAAAACATCACCACTAATAATTTATGCACAGTTTGTTAGTGTTATTGACCACAGTTTTTTTATTATTACCTGTCATGACAAAAGTGTTGCTTTAAAAATAATAATTTCAAAAAACCGTCTTGTAAATAATAAAATTACCTTTGCCAAAATAAGTAATAAAATTTTCATCATTCTTTTTCCTTATCCTGCTGGATAACTGACGAAATATGAAATGTTGCAAATTAAATTCCTGTTCAAGCTTTGTGCTTGCTTCTCAGCTCATACTATTCACTATTACTTCTTTGTAAAATATTTGGTAAACATTTTTTTTTTCGGTTTTATATAAAAGACTTTATATTCAAATTTCATCACAGATTTATTTGATAAATTGTCAATTTTTGTTTCTATATCGTAGGAGAGATAAAATTCTTAATAAGATTTCAGATACACAAACATGATATAATGTTTTATAAATTCATCTTTTTTAGATTTGAATATTTAAAGACATTGTATATCCGTTTTCACATACACAATCCTATACGAGTATATATATCGTATATATAAATATATACAGCACATAATAAGATTCTAATATAAGATTTAGGTATTTGCTAGATTTTCCTTTCTTTTCAATGAATTAGAATTTCAGATTTGATTCTCCTAAGTGAATTGAAAGAGAAAAAGGTAAATCTTTGAACTATGAGTATACCATCTACTCGATGTTGTCAATAACTTTTCAACAGCTCTAAAGTGAAAAGTCTGCAAATAACATATCATCACTTATACAGAGAATTTCATCATCATCATCATCATCATCATCATCATCATAAAGTCCAGTAAATATGTTGTACTTCATGATAAAAAATATTGATTAAACATTTTTTATGTAGTTGGAAGATTGTATCTAGTAAACGATGGTTAACGGCAAAATTTGGCATGTATTTCCATTAAAGGCGAAATGAAATTATAATGAACCATAAAACTACATCTTTAGGAGCAAATCAGTAAGATTGCTCATATGAAATCAGTTGCAGAATGTTTACCAATCATACTATACGAACAGTATTCGCAATTGTTCACGATTTCATTGCAACGCTGGTCTTTAAAAACCAATTCCACTACCATTGATTGACAATCCTCGTTTGATATTGTCCTTGGCCTTCTTTCACCTAACTCTATTCAGCAAACAAGACATCATTTGTCAAACCAAAAAATCATTCTTCATCACCATTTATTGTACGGTGGTGATGAATATATTGGTAACTCAACCAACCCATCTTCCCTTCGTGTGATCGAACACAATTTATTTCAATTTCTGGAGTGCGATTATAGGTAAAAATCAAGGTATTTAAATTCTTTGTATATTAGATAAAAAATAGCTGCCGATTTATTCACCACGTGTCATGTTATGCTAAATATTCGACAAGTACGCATCTTTTTTTCTTTTATACAAAAGCACAATCGTCATGCGTTCAGGTTAAACTTTTGTTAAAAAATGGCGTTCCAATAATCATTTTCTCCTGATACAGAAATTCAGAATTGTGTTGGTACTATTTGACTGCTATATTTTATCTATATTTATAAACTGAAAAATCTTGAAAACTGTTAAAGTTACAGATTTGCAATGTGAAGAGTAAATATAATGTTAGCCGAAGTGCATCTTCTGAATGTAATAAAGATTCTGAAAAATTATTAAATGATTAATTTTTACAAATTTTTTTATGCAAATTTCATATACACAAGCAGCTTGATAGAGATAATATGAGTTGATTATGAAACATTTCAACCATTTCACATTCAACGATTTAAACAATTTGACGTTCAATCAAATGAACGACATCCTGATACTCGACACAGTTAATTACCGCATAATAATAACATCTGTTCATTTAATATTATTAGATCGAATCAATCAAATACGATTTATCACAATTATAAAAATATATAATTATTGATATCAATGGAGAATATATAAGGCAGTTTCTCACGTCCAGTATTCCATAAGTCACCATTATGCTCTACGAAATTCCTATTAGCTTCATTTGACACGTTGACTACCATACTACTAATTTTATATATTTCGTAATATAGAAAAATGACTGATATCTGTGTTCGACGTAATCTTAATGAAATTATCGTAACAGAAAATTTATGGGTAACTAAATATGGATGTCATTCAAATATGAAATGTAGAATATATGATATCTGTGTGATGAACAAAAAACATTAAGTACACTCAACCCATCTTTATCTAGATGTTATATCATTAGAAATTCGATCAGAAAAATTTGTCAATCTTGAACCTTGTGATCGATAAAAAGAGAGTATCTGTAATGTACAGGACAGCTATAATTGATGCAATACTTTACAATTAGAAATCTTAATTTATACTTTTTTGGTTCACATTCGTTGTTACATGCATACATTAGAAAACGACAAGTATAGTAGTGTCGCCCCAAACGAACCTACAGCTCCAGAAGTCAGTATATATACATGTATAAACAAGTATGAGATAAAAGTTTAATTATATTATCGAAAAGATCATTAGCTTAATATTTACCCTTTGTGTGTAGCATTTAATATAAATATATATATATATAAAAACATCCCTTATATTTTATGTTGTTTTTCAATTTTTCCTTTTTTTTATTTGTTGTTTTTTTTTTTGTAGCCAAACAAAAACTTAATAATATTTGAAAAGTATAAGAAAACGGCACATGAAACACCAACTTAAGCTTGTGAAACTTCAAAGGATACACATAATTAGACACCAGATGATGGCAATAAATTGAGATATATCTCATGGGAAAATATTTAGAGTAAGTAAATAAAAAATACACCCCATAAGAATAATTCATATTTATTATAAAAGAAAATTTAAAAGGTAAGCAATTGATAAAAAAAATGTATAAAAGCATTTTTTAAATTTGATTTTATGATATTAATTTTCTTCTTGTATAGCAAAAAGCGTTATGACAACAAAATACATAACGCTCGTTATCTTACATTTAAGTAAAACAAATCATGCACATATTTCTATTGACTAAACCAATCTGTTTAAATGATTACCATTGAACTTATAATTCCCGTGAGACGAAACTTATTACTGTACTCCTGCTCGAGTAAATTATCCAAATATTAAATACAATTGATAATGTTGCGACTACCCACAAATGCGTGTGTGTGCAGTCTAATTTTATATGGTTAACTGTTATAGACCCTACATGTACCTTAATAACTGCAAGAATAATTGTATTACAAATTTTAGAACAGTTATATTTAAATAAATTATAATTTAGATTTATGAAACTACTTGAAAATGTGTAGTATACATCATTAATTTATTTTAAGATAAATAATTGCAATAAAAACAGTGTACGAGTATCTATGGCAGTTATTAAAATTATATATTATTAGAAATGAAAGATTTTTTGTTAAATATTTAATTTAAAACTAAGTGCACTTTATTTTAATTTAGTCGCAATCTGTTTAAACTATATCCAATGGTCAACATACTAAACTAAAGTGACTCCTTATTCAGGAATATTACTAACTTTTATGATACTGATTTTAGTGTCACAGCTATCTAAAACACATTTGATGATTAGTGACGTGAAAACAAATAGACTCTTTCATAAAACTCTATTTTTGTTCCTTATCACTTCATAATGAGGCTATACAAGTCTGTAATTTCTAAACTATTTCTCACCGAACTAAATAATTTCGATCTTCTATTCAATAAATTGTTGTAAACTTCTTGCTTGACCTATGATATTCGATAAAAAAAATAACTTGAATAATTTTTAGATCAAAACGTGGAGGCAATATGTCTACTCTGCATTTTCTTACTACATCTATTCAATTTTTAAAAGATTTTGAATTCTTATTGACCGATTTATTGGAATTTTTAGAATATAACACAATAGAATTTGTCATAAACCATCCTAATATATTCTGTAATAATGCCTTGACTTTACAATGTCATATATATGGAATTCTTAAGAATCATGACATTTACAAGATACCTGGCTCTGATTATATTCCGGCCATAGTTCTACGTTAATGGCGAAGGAGATTAACTGGACACACTTACTGAAATCTTGAGTAGAATCTTGCAAGTGTTTGATATACCTAAAGCTTTGGACAGAGTATAATTCTAGTCCAGATATCAAATTAGGATATATACCTACTAATTTGCGATATTGGATCTCAGATTTTCTGAAAAAAAATCAACAATTCATTATAGAAATTTTTTCTTAAAATCTCCCTCATTGCATTTGAACCTAAAGTTATTTTGTATTAATAAACATTAAAGGCTATAGCCACTCATTAAAAATTAACTTTAGTATAAAATACAACGTTCGAAATTGGAATTGATATGTGCAGAAAGCCTGAATGAGACGATACCAGTCAGTTTTGATAAAAAGATTAATAAAAATTTGACAGAACAAGAACTCATTTGTAACTTATCATTCCGCGAACTCCAGGAATACTTTAATGGACTTTGATATTTATACAGAAAAATTATTGGAACGCAGCAATTTTTGATGTAAATTGCAGTTATTGAAATTTAATTGTGCGACCTAATATAAAATTAACTGAACGCTAAAAAGATATAATTATCATAATTCTCCAGATATACATTTAAATATTTTAGAAGAGTGGTGGATAGATCCCCAGCTACCTAGTTTGTTGTTGAGTTGTTTTTTCAACCAGTCGGCAAACACGACAATAACAACATCTTTTTAGCCTCGATCACACGCCATAACTGTCATATACCGTAATCGAGTTACCGGTAACACCGCGTGGAGATGAAGATTGGTTAAGTAACCTCAATGATAGTCGGCCACTCCATTCGTCATCGAGTAACAATAGTAATGCCTAAACACCTTTCGAAAATATATTATAGTATAATTGGAATGTGTCCGTTATATATATACAAGTACAAGTTATTGCTTTATTAGCACTATGATTTTACACTATAATAACCCTAATACTAATCTAAAATGCATATGCTATCTGTCATTCCCCAACCCACTATACCACATATCACATATCTGCATTCAAATATTTGAAATGTACACCAATTTAATAAATTCAATGAAATTTAAAAATCACATTTTAAAATTTTATGTACTTGTATCTTAATTATATTTAAATTTAAATAATTCCCAATACGAACTTTATCAGCATAAATCATCCAAGAAATGTATTTATAATATTTTTTTTAAATTCTTTACTTTTAATTACAAACAAAATTACAACATAAAATCAGTAATTAGTTTCTTAATTAAATACTTGTAGAATATGAACGATATTCTTGGAAAACATTAATAGGTTAATTTAATGTTACAAAATATTAATTATTATTTTCCCCAAAAGTATCATGTTATTTAATAGAAAATTGTATGTATAAATGTATAATATATCCTTTGAACATATGTTATATATGTCTATTTAAAGATTAAATTAAATTAATATTTACTTGGATTTAACCACTGAAAACATCAAAGCTGTTGAAACCATAACAAATTTCTTGATTAATTACCACATCCGTTAAAATAATGCTATGTTTTATTATAATTTTCTTATACATTTGATGATAAAATTTAATATAATAATTTGATACGTTCAAGTATAATGTCATTAGCTGAAGATGAACATCTTCAAAACGACGTTAATTTTCTTCATTTATTTTTCAGCATAAACACACACATATGTCTTTGCCTTCCGTATCCGTTTGCTTTATATTTTGAAACACAATATTTAAAGTTTAGTACCAAGAGAGAAAAGTTATTATAAATAATAATAATTATTATAATAATGGTCATCAAATTATTATATTTTATTTATTTACACAAATTTCTATAATATAAAACAAGGCAGTTAGTTAATTCTAGAATAACCAAAACACTAAAAGACTTTATCTAAAACTTTCCACTCCACATATATAAAACTCTATCAACAATGGAATACTAAACACATCACTTTGTTAAATTTTACCGAGTTTCCCCACATATGATAACAAAAGATACTACTTTATACTACTATTATATATAGATATACTATAAAATGGTACTACCATATAATACTATACGGGTACTTATAGACGAATATATGTTACAAGCTGCCCATTCTATCATATGTTTTACGAGAAAAATTCAGTTTTTTCGCATCATACTCTGAACATATTTCAAACATTTAAAACATAATATTTATGTATGGTTCTAACAACAATAAGAACCGTTCAATGTTCATGAAATAACGTCTTTAATTCACGTTTTTCCGGAATGGACTGAAATTTGAAAATTTTCATGGTGATGAGTGCATGCATCCATTTATGGACCAAACTCCACGGATGCTACAAATATATA
>JANSTX010016552.1:1129-34903 GCA_027564355.1 Penthetria funebris
TACAAACTATTCCTACATAACTTTTTTATTTATTTATTTTATATATATTTTTTTTTTTTTTTTTTTTGTAAATTACTCTGAGTGTAATTTTTATTCATTTATAATAAACAAACGAAGCACAATGTTCTATAGTGTACGAGTATGTAAAGGAAATGGTCAAGAGCTAAAATTATTCATTTTACTAATCTAGTCAGTTTGTGGCTGACTTTTGTATGATACGGTTTTGGTTACGGCAACGGCGGGTTACAGTGTTCTCGACATAAAATGTGGTTCAATTTAAAATTTTAAATTATTAATAATTTTTATTTATTTCGAACTAATCGATTATATGCTTAACGTAGTACCTTATAGGTGGTATACGTCTCTAGTTTAAGTTTAAGGCAAATAAGTTTCTAAATTGCAATGATGATTATTTGGTGTGAATAGATAAAAAAAAATATTTGGTAGATGTGTTAATCTTCTAATTTCTGCAGTGAATATTTCGAATTCCTGTGTTAATCAATAGTGTTGTTGTTATTAGATAATATCATATTGTCATTTAATTAATCTGTAGTGCATAAATGAAGAAAACATTGTGAAAAAAAAAAAAAAAAACAAAAAATTGTAAATGATTATAGAAAATTTATAAGAAAAAAACAAGTTCATTATGGGATACATTCTAAATTTATAAATGTCATAGTGTCTTCAGTCTTCATTATGGAATTAAAATTGCTTCGATAATTTCAATTGTTGATGTATAGAGTTAATATTTTGTAGGTAATATAACAAAATAGTAAACAATCATTTTATTGCTAATTTCATCATACATTTTTACGATTATATTTTCTATTCAATATTTTACTATATGAATTGAATATTGATTAATTGACAAATTAATATCATATTGATTCCATTCAATCAGTATTATGATTCATAAATCATCGTCGGTAACCGAATTTGGGGAGCATTCAAAAAGTTTCAAACAATTTAAAAAGTGTCAATTTTTATTTCGTATTATTATTTCCATAAAGACAGGCAAAATTTCACTGAAATGCATTAAAAATGAAATAATTTTGCTTTAAGTTAACAATGCAGGTGACGAATGAAGTTAAGGTATCGCAATTCATCTTTACCTCCAAGCTGTGTTACCGGTAACTCGATCACAATGTATGTCAGTAATGGTGTATGATGTAGGTTACAAAGATGACTTTAAATATATTGTTTGTCGACTAGCTGACGAAACACAATAAAAGTAGTTAGCTTCTGCTTAATTATGTATCAATCAATCAAATGATTAAATCCAATTTTCTCTATAGTTTGAAAATTTCAATTATAGTTATATATTCGATGTATTACAAAACGAAACGAACGTCGTAATACCGCAAAACCGCTCTATATGTCTTTGAGGCTTAAAAGTTGAAATGAAACTATCCACTGAATAATTGTCGGTTTGATCAATTATAACCGGTTGAAATTTTACTTTTAAATTCTTTATAGATGAGTACTTATATTTGGCCCTTAACCAAAATCAATTTTGTTTATAGATCATTTTATTGTTTCGTCATATTTATATCCATCCAAAAATCCAAACTAAAAAATAAATGAACAGATTCTTGAGCCAAAACCCTTTGGATGTCGTTCATTTAGATAAAATGATTCGTCAAATGTCACACTCAGTATTTAGTCATTTATTTTAGCAAAAGTTCAAATTGATCTATCACATTTTAAAAAAAAAAATAAAATTGTGAGTATGACCCAATATGCCTTTTTTCTTGATATTACTTTTTTTTCATTGTTTTTAACTCTCTGTTTGATGACATTTTGTAATTTACAAATCCTTCAAAGTAGAATTCATTTCTAATTTAATTTTCGATTGAATTACTAGTTATAATACACGTAAAACTTTATTGGAATTGCCCTCATTATTTATTCCTCTATATAGGGTCCTTCGCTATACATAGGGTTCTGTTAAAATTATATATTTTTTTTTTGCTTTCTTAACTTTTGTAGTTATTGACAAGTAGAAGTATCGCATTATTCTTTGCGCGAGATAATCGCTTCACATGGAATATGCTTTGAAGTATCATTTTTATTATTGCAATATCTTCAAGCATTGATAGTCCTTAAGTTATTTTTAGTCAATTGTTCAAGCAACTTTTGTGTTGTATGCCTGGAGTAGAGTTGTTTTTTCATGTTTTTTTTTTGCATTTTTTTATTTTTCCTGGGACTATTTTTGAATTTTTTAAAATTTTTTCATCAGCATTTTATTAAACGCTGAATATTAAGCATTTTTTTTTTTATATTCTTTGGAAACAATAACTGCTTTTCGGAATGTCTGTAAAATCTCTTTGGAGCGTATAGTGGCATTTCCCAAAAAAATTGATATTATTAATCTAGTATTCGTTTTGAAATTTTCTGTCCAAAAAGTGTAATCTCGACGTCGCCCTCGTGGGGGGGGAGTTATTCTAGACTCCAGCCCTATATTTTCGTTAATTTTACTCCAATCAGCATTAATTTCGATATTACAGATTTGTTTCTAAATTTGACATTTTATTTATTCTCACACATAATTTTTATGCTTGAATATGCTGAATAATTTTTTGAATATATTCTGGTACCTTAGGTTTTAGATGGTTTGCAACAATTCTAATTGTAAACAGAAGTATACTCTACGCTACGTTTACCGACATACTCAGGAGATATTGTGTTTTTACATACAATATATTGCGAATAAAAATGGCACATATGGCATTCAAATATATCAATTATAGTTCCCTTCCTCAAGTTTTTCCATATTAAAACTATCGTCAATTCACTTCAAATAATTATATAAATTTCTTTAAAACTTAATTATTATATGAATAAACCAAAGTATATGTGTGATTATTCGGTTAATTTATCTTTGACAACTCATCAATGAAATTAAAAACCAATAAAGAGAAATGCTTCCTGAGAACAAAAAAAAAAAGTGTTTATCTATGGAAAGATCCATCAGCAGGTAAACATTTAAAAAAAATATTGTAAATGAGACAATTCAATTATACAACTTTTATGCACCTATGAATATATTATTGTACTTTTATAGCTGAATCTATAACTGTTTTCCTCCTCGCTATTTGATCATTTCAGTTATTTGTTCTGGATTTCTGATTTCGTCAATATATATACAAATTATGGAAAACAACATTGAATGAACTCTAACTCTAAAAAATGAGTGTATATACACAGAAATTAAAATTTTTAAATGAAAGTAATTCAATGTTCAAGTTGCATAACGAAACTATGACTAGTAAAATAATGCAAAATAAATACGAGTAGTACTTATTTTTGTTAATATGTCTATAATTTTGATAATTGATTTTCTTAAGATTTTGTCATGAATGTCTTTTATTTGTTCAATCAATTGTGATTATTTATAATTATACTCATTACATTAACCGTTTGAAAGGATATTTAAAAATAATTTGAACGCAGCTCTTACTGAAAATGGTCACTCTCATCCACCTAGTTTAGAACGTCCATTACGTTAATGTGAGCAAATGTACCAACAAAAGGTGTTGAATGATTTGTTGATCCTTTGGGCAAATTAAATAATTTGATTTGAACAGCTGAACGTTCGACAAGATTCTATACTCGTATAAGATATAACAAAACAAAAAAACAAAAAAAAAAACACTATACACAATTCATTTCTTCGTAACTGTGGCGACTAAATTTACATCCGATGAGATTCCATTTTGATGCCTATGGAATTGTTTTTTTTGAACAGAAATCAATTTATTTTATCAGCATAATCTCATTTTAGTTCATTTCACTTTTCACTTTTCACATTCCAATCTTTTAATCCTTTCGAAATAATAGGGATTTGTTACGGTTTACAAATTATGCATTGTTGTATCAATGATTTCCAACTTTATTCACAAAATTTGTTCCCTAAATAAAAAATAAAAACTTCCTGTATGTGGCAGTCGAACTTAATTAAATTTCAATTTTTACTTTGTGGTTAGCACATCTTTCATCTTAATCTATTATGCATTTATATGCTATTAACATTTAGTAGATCAATTTTAAAATATATTTAAAATAATTAAAATGGATATTTTCTTCAAATTAATTTCGAAACAATTTATTGATATTTTGAATATTTTGTAAGTATATACTTTTAGAATTTTATAGAAAATAGTATTGTGCGTGGTATTAAGAGCACCCAGATCCCTAATTTAATTTTTGAATATTTTTCATTTCCAAAGATTTCGTATTTATGTTCTAAATAGATTTTGAGAATATATTTAGCATTATTGCTTTCGAACACGTATAATGTACTTTGTGCAATAGTATGTTCTAGTCCAATTTTGTTTAGCAGCCATTTTTATTTAAATGACATTTGTCAGTTGGCATTTGACAGTCGTAGAGAGTTTTTCGATAGAAATTTATTATGGAAGCATATAACCCCGCATAGTAACGTGATGAACTATTTATTTAAATAATTTTTAAATTGTAAATACTTTTTGGTATTAATTTTGATAATTTGCATATATGTATCTACTATGCAATAAAAAAAAAACATCGGCCTGGCACATATTTTTACATCCTGTATCATTCATTTAATTTTTGAACTCTTTTTTATAGATATGTGTAGTGGTATCAAAAATATTCTAAAGTCTAAAATATTTGCTTGCAGTATTTTTGAAGTTTCTTTATAGGTAAGAGATGTGTTTATGAAAATCCGTTGGTTTTAATTCAATACAATAGACTATATATTATAATGTATGTGATGCTTCGACATTTATATTTACAAAAAAAAAAAAAAATAATAAAACAGATCAACTTGATTCAATTGCAGATCTATAGATATAGTATAGATTATTAACGGTACTTTAAATTTAATCTATACATAAGGTTCTTGTGAAACTAAAAGAACCATGACCTGAAAAGGACCATATTAATAAGATTTTTATTACATTCAATTGGTATAATTGCATAAATTGTAATGTGCTAAAGATTTTCTAAAATTTATTATACTACGACTTGTTATGTATGCACTATACGAACCTTTTAATAGCTCACGCAAATGTAATTTATGTTTGAATTTCCATTGTAATATTATATGTTATGGTTCCCCCTATATATAGTAAGTCATAATCGCATACAATTTATACATTAAATATGTATTTTAATGTCTTATATAATCTCGGCATATTTATTTTCTTTGATTAATAATGATGGTCATACATAGGAGTACAGTGAGTGTTGTTATTTATTAACTACGAAAGATTATGAGAAATGTATAGAAATTAATATTTACTATAATTTTTTCATTTTAATTCAATGATAATTGGTATAATTCTATACAAACATGGTTGATTATTAGCAATAAAACTGATGATTTCGTGTATAAAACGATCAAAAAGTTGTCCACATTTGGAATCAAACACGTAAATTTTGTTTTTTGTTTTTTTTTTTAAAAAATATGTACTTGAATGCCATATGATGGAAAATATTTCTGAAAATTGTAATTATGAAATGAGTAAGATACGCATAAACAAACTATACGCACAAAAAGCCATCAATCGTTAAAAATATATATGAGAGTATACATTCTTAAAATTTTGACAAGTGAAAAACTGCAATACCATAACAAGTTCAATTCACAATAATTAATTTTGAAAGCTCTAGCGTCTACCTATTCTGAATTACCGTCTATAAATTCAAATGTACAAATGATTATGAGTTATTACATTTGTTAAATAATTCGAGTGATCAATCCATTTGTGACAGGTGATCAATTTGTAAAATTGAAGCATCAATTGAAGGGTGACTGTATTATTGTTTTCGTTATTTTAATACATTTAAAAACCATAGAACACTTCATTTGTTTTTTGATTATATAATTTTCTAAAACCACTCGTACTTATAGCATTTCATTATATTTGTCTACTAAGTTTTATTCACTCGAAAACATAACATTTGCATTAGGCCAAATAATTTTATTTGAATTAGTGAACCTGTACTCGTTGGTATACACGTTAATGACTACTCACAATCTATTATTCTATCTACTATAATGATTATGTTGATATACTACAATTATTTTGTACTACATACATTTATTAGTGGTACCTTAGTGTATTTTATTTATGTTTACAGTAAATTATAATTAAGAAAAAAAAAAAAAAAAAAATTTCTCCGGAAATGAATTCAGGTGTAAAATTTATTTAATGTTAAACTCGCATAACATGTAGCACCTATAATATATTTTAGTTGTACGAGTACATAACATGTAATTGTAATATAATATTTGATATTCATATAATCCACTGATGAATGTTAAGTGAAAGACTGTAATGTGTTTCATTTTGTTGAAGGCGGACGAAGTGTGTACAAATTTCTTGTAGTGTCACTGAAAAAATCATATACCATTTAAAGACGATACAAATTCACTCCTCACTTATTACTGCAGCCTACAAAATTGCCACTGATACTTTATTATGAATTTGCCTGTTTGTTTCTTAACCCCAATTAATACCACTTCAAATACTTTACTAAAATTTTGAGACGTATATCCCTTGAACATACATGTTTTTTTTTTATTAAAATGTCCTACCTTAAAAATTGTCAACCTTCATAAATTGTATTTCTAATATACAGCACATATACATGTTTTCCAATCAGTAACCACAGATACATTATAAAGATGTACGTCTCAATATAAATATATATTATTGTTTAGAATTCTAGCATTGATAAGTGTTTTAAATAATTTTTGAAGATACTCATATTTTTGTTGTTACTGTTAGTTTTTTAATTCCTCATATGCATTATCAAATTTTGACTTAACTATTGGAGTCCTTGTTGTTTGCCCTCGTTTTTTTTAATTTACACTTTTCTAGAATATTTTTTATCAAGATCTTCTTCATTTCTCAACCATAAATTACATTTTATTGTAATATCTAGTATTCTTCTAAATCCATCCCATATGTTCTATTGTATAAATTAGATGTTTTTCAGTTTAAGCTCACAATTCGTTAACTTATGAGTTAATTATACTGGAGAGTGATCTGATTATAAATTAAAGCAAAATTTAAGAAGATTTAGGTTTTACATCTTTCTTTGATATTAAATAATTTTATTTCTTGACTATGTTTTGTCAAACCGTTCGCATAGCAATACTAAGACTTGTGAGATAATTATGACGCCATTTTTGTGACGAGAATCACTAAAAGATAGATAGCAGCGGGGAAATTTAAATTGTAATAAAACACACATTTTTCTTTTTTTTGTGAATAAACAGAATTGTCGCATTTGGGTCCATTGTTGAAACACCATTACTTTCGAAAAAAATTACCGTTTAGGACGCTTTATGGGCAGCTAGAATCATTGGTACATGTGTCTCCAAAAATGTTGATGATCAAAATGATACAGTCAACTGTGAGCGGTACAGAAACATGATTACTAAATTTTCCGTGGCTCAATTGGAAGAGACATTAATATTATAGACATTTAACTTTAGCAGGACGTCGCCTGATTTACAGATGGTTGTCGCGTACATGACCTAATCTGGGGGTCCGGTGTTGATCCACAATTTCATTTGAAAATTTTGTTCATCGTACATTGGATTAAATGGCTTTGTCACTAAACAGAATTGCCGCACTTAGAGGCGATGCTAATCCACAAGCCATTGTCGAAATACCATTACATTCAGAAAAAATTACCGTTTGTTACGTTTTATGGGCTGATGGTTTGTCTTCATCGTTCCACCTCGTTCGTGCGATTTGACGCCATTCGATTACTTTTTCTGTGTATATGTAAAGTCGCATGTCTAACGCCGATAAACCATAATGAGCACTTGAAAGTCATCATTTCTGGCATTATTGTTGAAATATAATCTGATTTACTGCGCAGAGTGTGCAAAAATTTGACATTCAGATTATGCCATGTTCGCGCCAGCCGCGGCGGTCGCATGGCTGAAATCATATGCAAATATATTGATGCCATTAAATTTATCTGTCAAAAAAAGCCAATTTCGTGGATATTCAAAAAACATGTTGCTGTGTTTTATTTCAGTTTAAAGATCAGCGCTTCTAAAAAAAATCACCCTTTAGTTCCCATTTTCTGTATGAGTTCTTTTAATATTATTTTCAGATCTAAAATACTATTTGATAGCTTATTTATATGCTTTCTATATAATTTTTTTTTGCATGAAGTTATTAATGAATTGTGGCGTTTGTTCATTTCTGCATTGTGGCATATGGTCATTAGCCCTGATTAGTGCGTAGCGGATGCAATATTTTGTGGTAGATATCGTTGCATTTGTGATAAGAATAAAAATTATCATCCACTTACATTATTTATGCACAATGACACAATGACTCTTCGGTTATGATTCGATACAACAATAAATACATAAAATGAATCTATTTTACATATCAATTAGTAATAAATTATTTTATTTTTGCCTAATAAATATGACTTTATGCATATTATTAACATACAAATAAGTTGTAAGTCTATTGTTGTATTTTATTATTATTATTATTATTATTTATTATTGCACATGCAATTTATTAAAAATAAATATGAAAAAATTTATATATATATATATATATATGTACTATATAAGTAAGAGAGTGACTGGTTGTGTTCACAATTTGCATGCAATAGTTTTAATATTTATAAATTTATACCTCTGTGCAGTGTGCATATATTATGCAAATTTGAATTGATTTTTTTTTAAAAATAAACGAGTATCTTTAAGTAAATACACTTCTTGTTTATTTCAAATCATAAAATATATCAAAAATAATAATGCCAAAGAAATTTATGTAAAATTTTAATGTTTTATTTAAAGATAAATTTCCGGTTAAATTTTTTTTAAATTTTTGTTTAAACAAAAATAGTCTTTTGGCACAAGGTATTGATGATTAGCAAATTTTATTTTTTTTTTTTTTGTAAAAATAACTATTTTTAGTTTTTAATAATAACAGGTAGATTTGTATTTATTATGTAGGATGCATAAATATTTAAAAAATTTTAAATCTCCTTTTTTTTTTTGGTAAATTAGAAAGTAATATCTAATTAACTTCAAATTAGAGTTATAATAAATACGTCATTTACAAACGTCTTTGTTTATATGTTTATATGTGTCTTGGCTGTACGACAGATAGCCCAGCAATTCGACGTTTTGACCGCATTATCTTATTGATGTTTGTCACAAAAATGTCCAAAGATACCTCAATCTCACTATATGTCACATGAAAATCTTGCGTTATTAGTTCACGTACAGCAACGGTTGGTTTGTGGCACAACAACTGATTTTGCACAAATTTTTCACTGTGTTGTAGGATGGTATTCCATTGTCGTAAAAAAAATTTAGTTCATCAATGCATTCTTATCTTGATAATTCACATCGAAAGTTGTGATAAATACTGGCACGAAAATGTTTACGATTTAATTCCATTTATTGGTCGAGCTAATTGAAAACGTTCTGAGTACCTTTATGCTAGAAAATGTGAAAATTTCTAATGAAAACGTCAGTTTACACCTGGCAAGATCCTGCCAAGGTCAGAAATATAATTAACAACCTATGTGCATGAATCTTATAACAAACTTTTTAACTTATAATTTAATTGCAATAAAAAACATCATAGTTTTTAAATTATTCAAAAAATTTATATGATTTCGTTCATTTATATATTTTTTTTCGTTGTTTTTTTTTTTCTTAAGCTGTTATAAAGCTCTCTTAAGCGGATGAAGTATTTATCGTAACGTTCAAAACAATCGAATTATCCGAATTTGAATTATATAAATGATAACTTCTAATTGTGTTTTTTTTTGTGAAAATTTTAAATAGTTTTAAATCAAATTTTAACGAAATAAATTATTACGTAATGGATTAATACCCGTATAAAACGATTTGCCTAAAGTGTGGAACCCCCCCCCCCCCTTCTCCCTACGCTGATGAGGTCGCAACTAAACTTTTTGCATAGAGAGTTTTAAACGAATTAAAGAATACTAATATTAGTTTTTTGAAAAAAGTTTCTGTTCGCCGCCAAGTGGCTCCAAACAGTTTTTACAGACCTTTCGAAAAGTAGTCATAGTGTCCAAAAACAAACAAAGAAACGTTTAATAAAGTGCTGAAGAAAAAATAATGAAATATTTAAAATTGAATTCTAAAAATATAGGAGTATTTCCCAAAAAAATGATTATTAATTTTTAAACAAAATTTCTTTAGGTTAAAACATATGTAAATGGGAAGTAATATTGAACCATCCTTCCTCAGATATTTTTGTTTTTTTAATTCGACTTTTTTTAATGAGCACAAAATTAGATAGTGTAGTGCTCGCGAGTTAACAATTCATAGAAACAAATTTATTAGAGTTCTAGTGTTCTTTCTCATATAAGCATCCTCCTTATTAAAATATAATGAAAAAAATATGCTAGCTATGGTTTTGGATACCGCTCTTGAACGTTTCTGTTATTAGTATCATAGATTTGAAACTTCCATTTCCAGTGTACATGTAAGACGAAATGTTAAGTTAGATAGTTTTAGTCACTTTTTCAATTGGAATAATTAAAACATTGCAATACATGGAATTATTGTTTTATTTTCTACATGTACTCAATACTATGCATTCTCTAAAGAATTTCATCAAGAGTTCGCGAAATGATTAGTTACAAATAAATTCTTGGTATGAAAACATGTTGCTAATTCTCTTTATCTCCTTATTCTCGAATGTTGCTCACATTTAAATGCCCATAATGTATGGGTGTTTCCTATTTTTTGTTCTCATTTCCTACATATTGGATCTATAGCAATATCAATTTGGAATATGTGTCATTTTGTTTAACAATTACCATTAAAGATGACCGATACGTTCTTACGTAAACTGGTCTTTTGGACCTCTATATTACGACAAATCATCCATCTTGAGTTTTTTTTTTATTGGAATACTTCAATGCCGTTATGCTGGACCAATTTAAATTTCTAAATTTTTTTTAAAATGTTCTTTATGACCTGCCCTACCATATTATATAAAAATTATTAATAAATTTATTCCATGTATAACAGGATATTTAAATAGTTTGAATTTGTTATTAAACCCATTTGACTTCTTGTTTATTACTCAATAAGTTTCTAATCCAATTCCGTCTGTGAATTCATATCTTACATAGCTTTAATTAATATTTAATTGTGTGTTAATTGCACATTTTGGAAAATATGTTTTAAATAATAGTTATAAGGATGTAATACTATCATTTATGTGTGCTCACCATTATGTCCCTTCTTTTTAGTCTGACTGTGGTCTAACGGTCGCTTATTTTTAGTCTGACTGTAGTCTAACGCAGGTGGTAGTGTTTTCTAATGCCAGGCGAAATCTCGCCCAATACTTTTTCTTTAGCTTTACCGATTTCTACATTGGACATTGGAATTATATTTAAAGTTCAATAGCTCATTGGTTTTTAAATATTTCTGAATTGTCAAAGTTAATTTTATAATACTAAGATGGAGATGTCTTCCATAGAAGCATCTTGAATTAAATTTGAATTATGCGAGCGATTAAAAGTGTCATGTCATGTCTTCTGTACTCGGAAGTCTATATACGTTAACTATTTTATTATTTTTAAAAAAATATTTTTATAATTAAATACTAGTGGTGATGCTGATAATGATAATAATACATGTAAAAGATATTATGAAATTTGAAATGTTAATTTATGAAATTGCAGTATGTAAAATATTCAAAGACTGTCACATATCATAATTATGTGTGACACTTATATTCTTATTAATTATTAATCCTTTGAAAATTTTATGCAACGAGTGAATATTATATGTTTTTATCATTAAAAATGAATGAAACTCATTAATATTTTAGAAAAATAATTTTTCAAGATTTATAAAATATGGCGTGGGTATTATGTACACGCACTCTTTAATACTCGTAAATGTTTTATTTTAAATTTTTCCCCGACTTTTAAAATTTTATCATAAAATCTCATTATTATAATTAATTTAATTGATTGCAACGAATGTCAGTTTAAATTAGTTTTAATTTATTCATAAATAAAATATACTTTTGTGTATATAAAAAAAACTAAAGTGTTATACTATTTTTGTCAAGGTGTCTTCTTAAATCAAATATGAGATTATTTTCACATTTTAATAATTTATAAATTATTACAGATTTAATTAAAAGATATTTCTATTTTATTATTCAAAAAAAAAAAAAAAAACATTTATAATATTATAATTAAGATGAACTGAATAATATTATGTTTAAAATAATTTAATTGACAACTGTTATACATAACATCGCCATCATGTTTTATACCACAAATGGCAGCACTATATAGCACTATATAGTTATTATAACAAATGTTAATTATTTGCATATAACTGGTACAATTTTATTTTTACGTTCAATTCCGTTATATTATTCCGGCTCGAAGGCCCATATTTCTAAATTCATAATCATTAAATTTTAATTAAACTTTAAATATCATGTACTGTGTGTAATTTGGAGCATTTTTTTTTTTAGTAAAACAAAAAATAATTGATTACTTGTTTAGTCTAAATTATCTAGAAGGGGCGAAAACATTGATAAATATATTATTTGATATTTTGTTTATACTCGTAGTATACACAGTATTATTTTTTTTGTTTTCAATAAATTTAATGTTAATATTAGCAGCTTTTTTTTTTAAATATTGCGCAAATAAAAAGATGATTAATTGTATTAAAAGAATGACTCATTTGCATGTTACTATGTACTCGTATACATTATAAATATTCACAAGTGTTAATCTTGCGAATTAATTAAAGAACAAAAAAAACTTGTATTTTAATTCAACAATTCTCATATTGTATGTATGTACTCGTAACAATATATGTTTGATGAGTGAATGGTATTTCAAGATGAATTTTAGAATATATAATTTAGAATTTTTAATTAAAAACTATTGTTAACATTATATTAAACTCATCAAATAGACGTAAATTAAAGGTATTTAAATTTGTAACATCTGGAATTTCAACGCATATTGAATCATATCATCATCATCAACATTTTCATTTCGATCTTTGTTCCTCGCGGCAGTATATGTCATTAAAATCGCCATTGTCGACGATATCTGGTTAGTACCTTCACTTGATGGACGATTTCTATTACCCTCAGTATTCCAGTAAAGTACGTATGTTACAATATCACAGATTGGTCACCTCAGTGTATGACCGATTCAATTCCACATTCTTTAGTTGACAATTCAAACCATGCAATATCAGTTAATATTAGTCGATGTCGCAACATAAAGATCTAATTTGCATTGTCCCTAAATTTCAATATATGGATGTGTATGACAAATGGTTATGCATGACAGAGTCACATGTCATACATACCCGAAAAACAATTACATTTTTATATACATCATTTTCTAGTTACGAAATTTCGCGTTTTGGTCGATGATCAGAATTGCCCGGCCAGATCATGCGATTTAACGACTTTGAACTTTTTTCTTTGCAATTTTTTTTTTAAGTCTAAGATTTATCGCTAACAAGCTCACGACCACACACTCCTTGAAAGAGAAAATTTGGTAATTGTATCTACAAAATTCAGCCACATTTATGCGAAACGATCATTGAAAATGTCGACAAAAGAGTGGCTTATGTGCCAATTTACCCCCAACTATTTCATACCCTCTATACTGTGTGCTTTATGAATTAATAAAAAAATTAAATTTTTTTTATTAAAAACCTGTGGTACTTCTTGTATGAATTTCGGGACCACCTTTTTATATGTGCCTGTATCAATGATTAGATTAAATTAATGGAAAAATGACAGAAAGCAAATTATTTATGAATAATCTTTTCGATTAATATCGAAAACAAATCCATCAGATCATTGGAAAACACTAAATGCATTGCAGGTTAAATTAGAGACACAGTGATAATTGAAGTCAATAAATAATAATAAATACAAATTAAAGTAGAGAATACTTCATGTTCACGTCAACCATTGACATCGAATTGATTTTTGTCATTATTGGGATTAACGTGAAATTCATTAACTACTGTGAAAAATGATCGCAGATTGAGAAAGTGTTTGAGATTTGAGCCAATGTTTACGTCGGTTCATCACTGTCGATGAAACTTGGATTCATTATTACACAACGAAACAAAAGGGCAGTCGAATCAGTGAGTAGAAGCAATTGCTGGAAGTGCACCAAAGAAGGCATTGACAGAAAAGGATATGGCCTTCTATTTTCTGGGATGTACATAGTGTAATATTTATCTAGTAATTAGAAAAAATAGTAAAACAATAATCGGTGCATATTTATTCGACATTATTAGATCGTTTGCCGCAATTTGCAAAAAAAGATAAATTTTTCATCAGGTTAATATACCAGCGCTCACACATCGAAAATCGCCAAGACAAATTACACGAATTAGACTATATTTGCGATATTCTTCAAATTTGGCACACATAGCTATTTTTTTTGCTTTCCGATCATGAGCTGGTAAATTTATATTTTACTGATCAATTCACCCTCGGATATTATCAATAGTTTTTTTTTTTGATTATATTTTCCGTAGTGATGCAAATTATATGCAATGGAATGTCGAATGAAAAATTCAAAGCTTATTAGGTCAGTATGCCTTCCATTCAGGGTAATATTATTAATATTTAACGAGATAAAGAACAGTTGAATACAGTAAAATTTCTGCATATTTGTTAGACAGTAATAGCTATCGCAATTTATCATACAATATATGTCCATTGCACTAAATTTTACCTGGGATTTGGGCTAAAGTCTAGAATCCCCCCCCCCACCACGGTCGAGACTATATAGGGGAAATGCCCCTATTCCCCACCAGGTGACTCCAAAGAGATTGTAATGAAAAATGATCAGGAAAAGTAAAAATCTGCAAAAATGTGAAAGAATACCTTTTTTTTCCAGTATTCTTTTCCCCACTCCTCTGGTGTGGACATTTATAATTTTTTTTTAAAGATATCGCATAACATAAGCCATGCTTTTATACTGAATGTGTCTTCAAAGTTTTCATTGCGTAATTACTAAAATTATTTACGATACCGCAATGATAAAAACAATTTCAACAAAGAAGTTGCATTTTAACTACTTTTCGCAATTTTTTTTTAAAAATATAATCCCTAACGCGGTTCCCCCAACGCAGTTATCCCAACACGGTTTCCCCAACCCGGTTCCCCCAACGCGGTTCCCCCATCGCGGTTCCCCCAACGCGGTTCCCCCAACGCGGTTCCCCCAACGCGGTTCCCCTAACGCCCCTACGCAGCTCCTGCATCGCCTCAGCGCAGCTTTCGCAGGGTCTCCATGCGGCTACCCTACCGTCCCCACAGCTCCCCAACGCCCCACACGATTCACCCAACGCCCAACACAATTCACCCAACGCCCCACAACATTTCCTCAACGCCCAACACGAATTCCCAACTATATTGGCAACTATTTTTAAAAGGTCTGTAAGGTATGTAAAATCGTTTTGCAGCCACCTGGCGGGGAATAAGGGAAAATTATATTATTATTCTCATTTTCGTTTGAAATTCTCTAACCAAAAATAGTGGTTTCGACCTCGAATTTTTTTGTGTGAAGGACGTAGTCAACTTCTGCTGTAATATGGGAGTGCATATATATACTAGGCAATGTTAACTATTTTGCGATCTGATCACGTAGTCTGTCACAGAGTCATAATGAAAGAATAACCTACTATGTATGCTGTTCTGAAATTCACAAAATCAAGGCACTGTTTTTTTTTTTTAATCTTTTAAACGAAACCGAATGATTGCTGATAATTTTTACAAACTTCTTTCGAAAGAACTAATAATGATTGTAGTATTATTGTATCAAATAAGTTGGATTTTAAATCAAAAGTTTTATTATACCTTGTTGGATGTGTTCTTTCTAAATTATATAGAAAATTGCAGTGAAATTATGATTACATCATTTAAAAATATTTTCATTAATTTACCATTTGTGTAATGAATGCGGGTTTCTTGCCCATTTTATTTTTTGCATTTAAATCGATAGTACAAATTAAATTATATAAATGTTTTTTAAAGAAATTTAGAAATTGGTACATAAAAGTATAATACCTTGAGCTATATTTATATTAATTACTTATTAATTTACTTTTAACCAAATTGATTATGATCTTTCATGATTTTTACATATTACTTACTGTTCGAATGTTGATAAATATTGTTGTGTAAAATGCAATCGATAGCGATATGTCTTGTACAAGAAGGAAATCAATAAAAAAAAATAAATTATCAATAAATTGTGGAAAAGTTAATAGACAACTTGCCGATGGATAAATCGACATCGATATATACAGCCTTGTAATCTTGCAACAAGCTACGTTGTGCCCATAGTACAAGTATATTCTCGTATATATGTATAAGTCACAGCATAATTTATACATAATTTATGTTTATATATTCACGTATATATTTTAAATATAACATAAGATGTTTGGCTGGTTTTAAATCAATTAATTTACTTGTAATTGAATGTAGATCGATATCGATGAATTATTAGAGTTTTTTTTTTCCTTGTTTTTTTTGCTTGTGGTTTCTTTTGCCATTAAAACATGCAACATTGTTGATAAATATTATTTATTAAATTAATATTATAATATATTATGTTTATTATATTTTGTTAATATTGAATGTGAACCTATCATTTAACTATGAAAATGAGATCAATTTACAATTTATTAAAGTTTATATGTTTAAATATCTTAAACTTATTCTGTTGTTGCCCTCCATTGAAATTATATAATCCAAAAATGTTTTCGCTTCAAGCTCCAAAGAACACCCGCATTTATATTATTTGTTACAGAAATTATATTATTAAATTTTAAATTTACTTTCAATTTAATGAATACCGGCTTTTTTTCGTTTTAAAATTAAAATATTAAATTAATTTAATTCAAATACAAACAACGAGGGAGAGAGAGCTACAGAATTTTGTTGTGGCAATAAAACTGCCATATAATTTTATTATAAAATTTATAAATTGACATCATTATTTTCCACAATTTAAGTTCTTAATTCAAGTCTCATTCAGTGACATAATTCAAATGCGGACTATTCGGCTTATTGGTGATACTCAAATTATTCACCAAATTGATTCACTTCAGCACAGGCGCAATGTGGGTGCGTTGACTTTATTTTATGGATACTTCAATGGTGATTGCTCTGCTGAGATCGCTAATATTATGCCAGCTTTTCGGGTATTCCCGCTAAATACTATAGAATGGCCTCAATCGTCACACTTTTAAATGTTCATACAGTTAAATTCAATGATACATTCATATCGCGCATACATCTCGTATGTGGAATATTGTGCCTGAAAATGTATTTCCTGAAATATATTGTACCCAAAAGTTTAAGAAATACGTTCACGAGCATCTTGATCTCATCTGAGAAATCAAATAGATAATCTAACAACTAAAATATGGAGAAATTTTCTGTAAGATTGTCGTAGAGATAACATTGCAGATGTTTTCAGTGATCAGTTTGCGTGATCGACGAGAATGGAACTCATTTGGTGGCGCATTGAGACACATTTTGTCAGAACGTTATTGTTATGTTATTCAGTTATGATAGGTAGAAATGGATTAGTAATGATGACACCTGAAATCTAATAATGTGAAGGAAACACATCAAAAGTATAAACAAAAGCAATCCGATGAATCAACGAACACAATATTGTCAAAACTGGCAAAAAAAAAAATGAAGTTGAATAAGCGTTCTTTATTTTAAATAAATTGCATTTTGGGCACAATACGCTGTAAATTTGAACAACATATAGAAAAATTACTGTACGGCGTGAAAACTAACCACACCAATTCAATTTACTGATGGTTTACTTTTTTTTTTTTTTTTTTTTTTTTTTTTTTTTTTTTTTTTTTCTCAAATATAACCCAGTCATTTTTTAAGGGATTGCTTACCCTTTAATGCTCACGCAGAAAATGATTATTTTTATATTTTATTTTATCCGGCTCATGGGATAAGAAGAGGAGGGTTGTTACGAAAATAAACGTGAATGTTTCACATAAGAACCGGGCGCGATTTAATGTGTTCCTAAATCTGAGTGAACAAATTTTAGTTTAACAGAAGTCGAGTATGATGACTGAGCCAATCTAGTGTTTAGTTGAAATACCGGAAGTGAGAGCATAATATTGACAATTTTTGCGATTTGCGATTTGTGTATAATAGCAACATTTTCCACGAATAAAGTATTTTTTTGTAACGCCTAATTAAACCAAGCTGTCATTCTTTGCCATTATATAAATCCTTACGAAAGAGTTTAGAATTGTATAAATCAATACGAAATTGTTTAGCAGTTTAGGTGGGAGACATAATGGAGCCCTGAAATATACCCCGCATATACTTGGAGAATGTCGGCAGTCACACCATTCAGTGTCAGCACTCTTTCAAAAATTGTTATAAATACTGTTGGAAACTAGTTTAGAATGTAATGCTCGATGCAACACCCGATAAAATGCCTTTGATATATCTAATGCAAGGACACTAGCCTCACCAAACTCATGTAGCCTCGCCACTCATGAATACTTCTAATCTAGATTTCAGTTACGTATGTCATAATATCTTCAGTTGACCTTCTAGTTTGAAATATAACAATGCTCTATTTTAAATTAATAAACTTTATTATATGAATACAAGAGTATACATATTTTAAAACATTGGTGGACTTTAATGTATACTGGTGACGAATAGAGTGACCGCCTATCATCAATGTTACTCAACCATCACGCGGTGTCACTGGTAAATCGATTACGGTATATGTCAGTAATGGCGTGTGATCGAGGCTAAAATGTATGCACCACTCTATTGAAATATTCAATTGTGTGGATAATTATGATTGATCCTATATTTTCCAGTTGGCAAATTTCAATTATAATTATTTGAGATTACACTTGATGTTACATGCATATTTGAAACGGAAAATTTACATTGAAATGTCGAAATATACGTTCTCTTGAATGTTAAATGTTAAAATGATTGTGACATATTTTTCGACATCATCGATCAAACTGGAAAATATAGGCACAGTCATAATTAACTAGTTATACATTTGAATATTCTAGTGGTAGAGTATTGTGCATAAATTGTGCTATACCTAATTTGTTGTTGCGATGTTTTTTTTTTTTTAACCAGTCTCAACGAACACGACATTAACATCCATAATTTTAGTCTCCATTACATTACTGACATATATTGTGATCAAGTTATGGTTAATATCACGTGGAGGTAAAGATTTGTTAAATAACCCCAAAGATATTCGGCCATTCCATTCATCACTAACGTAAAATATATGTTTGAATGAAATTCTCTTGGTAAAATTGAATACCTGGTCGAATACAAATAATATTGTAGAAAACGGTCTTTCAAAAAATTCTATTTTGAACTGTGACTGTTTGACCGCAACCATAAGTGATATTTTGCTCACAAAATTCAAATTTTATTACAATGCCTGTTCTAACTTGGTCACAAATGTATTTCAATGAATCTGCGTTCTATTAAAAAGCATTTACCCGTTTCTGATTTATTTTAGTAACTGTAGAGAGATGTTCACAACTATTTGTCGCCTTCAATTTTGTGACTGAGATTATTAATCTGACCTGACTTTCTTGCTATATGGTATATGATTTCCTGGACCTATATTGGTATACTTAATTGTGGTATATTCATTATATATATGAATATATGTAATCCTTTCAGATGTTATTTTTGCAACTATTATTTATTGCAACTATGATCAATAATTCATTAATATAAGAAGTAGACGCGTTTTATAAATGCTTGTAGCTTAACATGCTATTTTCTTTTCAATTATTATTGCTTTACATTCTCAATTTCTTTTTCTTTCGATACGCGTTTTTCCGTAAATAAACAGAATATAAAGAAAGAATTTTAACGATCCATGGGAAAACATTCAATTATATATTAAATTAATGTTTAAAATAAACAAAAATTGAAAATTATGAATTTTAAGCTATAAATTTATAAGAAAATTTTATTATATAAACAAACATTTTATTTGGATGAGTGGTAAATGCCGATTGTATGTGTTGTGTTGTAAATAGTCATTAATGTCGTAATAATTTTGCAGATTATTTAACATTAATAATACATGTATTAACAATATTAGTAATTGAATCTTTAAATTATTAAAAGAATTAAAAAGTTAAAAGCAATAAAAGTTGAGTTCAATAAATTTTAAATTAATAAATAAATGGTTAATTGGAAATAAAATTATGTCATATTTGGTATTGAACGACTTTCGATTACATTTGACGTATGTTTTTAAAATTTTAGACCCTGAATTTGTCTATTTGGATGTGTGTTTCTATAATGTTCTTTTGAATTGAAAATTGATTAAAAAAATATAAATTACATATTTATTATTCAAATAATTATGTTCTTCTGAAAAAATGATCGACAAAATCTATGATATCGTTGTAAATAATTGTCAATTGAAAATGCGCTTCCCGGGGTTTGAAATTACGCTATGAATGCTTTCTTATTCACCTTATTTTCCAGACTTGGCAGCGAGCAATTTTTTTCTTTTACCGAACATATAAAGATACATAATTGGAAAGAGATTTGGATCAAATTTGAAAGTTATCGACGCGACAAACTTATTTTTTTTTGCAAACCATAACTAATTCTATTATTCTGAAGTTATTAAAAGATTTGAATATCGTTGTAGAAAATTTTTTTGAGCCGAAAGGAGATTATGTTGATAAAATAAATTATTTTCTGTTCTAAAAAATAATTCCTTGTTTTATCCAACCACCCTCATAGCAAATCGAAATCACATATATTATGATATATATAGAGTTTCTGAAATTTTTACACAAAAAATGATTGTTCCATATTGCAGTGAAAAGGCAATCGTTACAGTATGGACCAATAACTTAATATATAAACTGAAATATATGTACGTTTGTCTCAACAAACAACCTAATAAACATCATCTTCAATTTTGTAAGTTATAGAAAATTTAGGGTTCTCATTGAGGATTGTATGACCAAAATACATTTGATAATGGCATAAGGTCTCAATCGCCTTACTTATATCAGTAATGGCGTGTGATCGAGATTTAAAAAGATGTTGTTAATGTCTCATTTGTCGACTCGTCCGTAAGGCGTAAAAGTTAAAGGGACGACGAAGAATGTATGGATAGTTCCACATGGATGTATTCATAATCTTCTAATTACTGATTTCATTATTTCAACAAATATTAAGTGTATCATTGATTTAATCTGTAGTTTTAAAGACTTAAACCAATCAATATATTAGTATGTATTATATGTTATAACATAGCCAATAGCATATTTAATCACTTTTAGACTCGTATATTACATTGTAAAATTGTAAAGACATTTATTTATTTATGTATGACTTATTCGTTAGAGTATATTTATCAAGTCAGATGTCAAAATTTCTAAAATACATTATGGGAGAAAATGTATATTATTGTTAAAATGTAGGAGGACACATTCAAATTCATTAGTTGAAATTTTCGATGTAAATCCACTGTTAAACACATTTTGTCATTGATTTTATATGCATAATATATATATAATTAATATGTACTAATAAATATGCATATACCGGGTGACAATTAATCAATACATACCATCCTGTTATACGTGCGGTACTGTGTATATTTCTGGGCTAATAATGAAAACACAAATATTTATCATCGAAATTGGATGTGCATGCACTTTTCCATGCGTTGAAACCAATTTTCGAAACTCTTATGCTACTCCGATTGAGCTATTTACAAAACAAGCGATTTTTTTAATGCTTCTTCTGGCGATTTTGATGTGTGGAAATAAAATGCAGTCTTTGGGTGCCACATCAGGACTGTACGGCGGCGGATAACCCAGCAATTCAACGTTTTAGTCACATTATTTTATTGATACTTGTCATACGAATGTCCAAGGATGCGTCAATTTTACGATATGTTACATGACAATCTAGCATTATTATTTGTGATTGTTTGTGGGACAACAAATGGTTTTTGACGACCTTCACGAAATTTGTCGTCGAGTGTAAACGTCGGACAAGATTAAATTCATTGTACCAGTTTTTCACTGTACTGTAAAATGGTGTCATATAAATATATTCATGTCTTGATAATACACATACAATGTTGTGATAAATAATGGCACGAAAATGTTTACGATTTAATTCCATTTATTGGTCCAAATGAATTTTTGACGACCCTATAAAGATAAGAAATTTTGATGATAAACTCAAAACGTTTTGAACACTTTTCTGATGCTAAAAAATGTGAAACTTTCCAATGAAAACGTCAGATTGCACCTGACGATCTGTATACAAATCTACCAATTATGTTCCTAAATATGAGTAGATACTTGTAAACCGTTTTTATGTGTTATAATATAATTGGATATATTGCTAAAACAAACGTCTTATTATTTTGACATTAAATTTCTATTAGCATTGGAAATTCTGGCTGACTTACTGTAAGAGATATTTAAAAAATTAGCCATCGATAGTTGTACGAGCAGTTTGCTGGTATTCACATATAATTGTAAAATATAACACATATAACTTACTTTGCCACAGTGTTGATATCGTACATTTTAGTAATGAATTTTGGTCGATGTTTTAATACAAAAATACCGACTAGAGACAAAAGGGATAGAAGCATTATTATTTGACACCCCCTAATGGAGTGTCTATTTTTACCGATGACTCTAAGATGTCGTCATGGACGAAGGTGTACTCCGACATATGGTAAATTACTGAATCTTACAGGCTGCCTAAGAACTGTTCGGTTTTTTTTAGGCCGAACTGGTTGCTATTTGTTAGGCTGCACTGTTAATGGATCTGCGTGAATATTCCGATGAGGGAAGATCACAATTTAATTCAATAGTCAGGCGGCAATTAGAGCAATGGAGATACATACTAATAAATAAAATCTAAATTAGTTGGTATGCAATATCGGTTTGCCATGGGGTATCTCTATGTTTGGTTCTGGGATACATATATCATCTGTGTAATGTAAAGACTGATGAAATAGCGAGAATGGGTTGTGTCTTAGATACTTCCATTGAGGAAATCAACGATGCAACGACACCGATGCTGGCTATAATGGCGAATATTGTTGACAGGGCCTATACTCATTCACAATTAATAAATTCGTTCTGAACATCGATTTGCATTGTATTCTACTGTACAAATCTATGTTCCGATAAAATATAAAATAATCAATGATCATTACAAATGCTACATTTGTCACCAATGTGTCGCTCCATTTGTCACCAATGTGTCGCTCCATTTTTCACCAATGTGTCACTTCATTTGTAACTTCATTTGTCACCAATGTGTCACAATGTGTCATAGATATGCGCCTAACTGATATATGAATTAAATTTTTGATTTAATTAGTGACTACTAGACTGTATTACAATTTGTTGTGATTTTTTCATCACCCTTTATATTTTGTGTCTCTATAAATATACAATTAATTATTGTATTTTATATTTTTTTTTAGTTTTATGTCAATAAGTTACAATATTTAAATTGAATCACGACTTTTGCTACTGAAAAACAATCATTCAATATTCTCATATGTAAATAAAATTTAAAATTAAAAATATTTATGTAAAGTTTAAATGTTTTTTTTTTTTTGTTTTTTTTGTTTTTATTTTGATTTTATTGATCTCAATCGAATGTACTTCAATTTAATGTCAATTATTTATATAAGTTAATGTAATATAAATATATGGATCGCAATATAATATAATATATAAAAATAATGATGAAGATCTCTTCTATAAGCCTCCACCACTTATATAGTCTCTCCAGTGTCACCATTTCAAAAAACAATATACAAAAAGTATATTGAATTTTAATTATTCATTAAATTTTTATGATTTAATGCTTAAAATGAAATTTAAGTGATCGTATTTTTTTTTTTTTTTGACTCAATCAAATCGTATATGTCAGAAGGATATCAAAAAACAACGTAATCTCATATTATATATTAAAATCGATCATATTTAGAATTATGTAATCAAACATATTTTAACTGAATTCATTTGTTATTAATTTTCGATCATTTGCCAAGTTAATTATGTAATATTGAACATTTTTAATAATTCATTCTATTCTCTTACCATATGATCATTATTTATTCGTCAACTACATTGACCAATGTTAATACAATTATCTTATAAAATATGTTAAATTTGAAAGGAACACGGATCTAATGTGTTACTAATGTCATGATCGAGTTACTGGTAACACCGCATGTACTTAAAGATCGGTTTCTGTAACCTCGATGGTAGTGTTTGTGATCTGTAATATAATCATGATTTATGCAACTGCAGAATTTAATATATTACTATTTTTCGAAATTTAAGTTAAATATGGTCGTAAAATGCCAAAATACACCAAACATTCGTAATGATAAAAGTAAATTTGTGTTAAATAAAATCCGGATTAGTTTTCACTGCTTGACATACTTATTTAAGTAAATTTCATGTTATATAAAATTCCTAATTATTATTTCTTTTTTTTTTTTTTTTCTAGGTAAGTTTGGGTTGCATTTACTAATTTCTATTTCATTATCGAATTAACACGTTGGTGAGTAATTATTTAAGTTAGTTTTTAAGTAATTTACATTTTACATTTACTTTTATAGGTACTTAGTACATTTTACTTAAGTTATTTATAGTCAGTATTTCCTATTGCTGTGAAAATAATCGACTAGCAAGATCTTTCACATGATTTTTTATAGCCAATTATCGTGAGTATCACTTTAGTTCACAAACTTTTCATTATCATCTTTACGCGCACCACATATCGAAACGTTGCGATGTTAAATGATCGGTTTTCGAAATTTTAAATATCACATTGCAACCTAAATAACAATAATTAAGGAATTATATTTTAATACACAATCAACGCATTTTACTATTTTCTCGATCAAAAGACTGTTTTTTTTTTTTTTATTGAATAACCACCAATATAACCTATAATAATGATCTTCACATGTATTTAAAGATTTGAATGATTTGCAAATTTTAAATTGTACTATGCTAACTCTTATGTTTATAAATGTGTGGCGTTGATTGAACTGACCAATAAACATCTTGATGTTACTTTTGTTGGTAAATTTTCTTGACCACTTTTTTTTTGTCCCTGATCGATGAAAATGCGCGGATTGCAACCATGTACAGTATAACATCAGCCCAAATTATTACATTAACAGCTGTTTATTTGTGCAATACCATTCGGTTTTCCAAAATTGTCGCCGTACACATATGATCGTTTTGTTTGCTTACGTATGTTGCTGAATGTTCACAATATTTTCTCTTCAGAAAACAACAAATTTTGGTATCTTCTCATGATATTGCGAATTTTTTTTGTGACCACCTCCATGGCGTTTTGCGATGCTACGATGTACGGTTTAACCAAATTAGCTATAGCACCAAATTTAAATCGATTAAATTCCAAAGCGTTGTTTAATTGGTGCTTAAAATTTTCGAACATAATTCTTTTTTTTTTCTTTTTTTTTTGTAATTTTATCAATAATCGAGATTTAAGTATATAGTAAAAATTAAAAAAAAAAAATGCAAGCATTTTTGAAAGTAACAAACTTTTGTAAAAATACCTTTGAAATCTCGAATCTTTTATATTTCATTAAAAAAAAAATTTATATTTGGTCTGTCATTAGAAAATATTACGATAAATTATAATTATATCATTAAATAAAAATTTCACATATGATATTTTCAAAAATCATATCTTCATTATTAATGGTGTAGGTCTTGTTATTTATTCCTATTAATAATAGCATTGATTTATTTCTTTATATAACTTGATATTTATGATAAATATAATATTAATGGCAATAATTATAAACTGTCATATTTTGTACAGATCTTATGGACAACATAATATCAAAATGACATTTAAAATTAATATGAAAAATTATACTTTCACTGATATGTAAACTGTTTTGTTTAATATGTTGACATCACTCATATCATTCCAACTTTTTCATTTACTCTTTTAAATGAAATTGTTTAATGTTTTTATCTCATTGAAATGTGACAAAACAAATGTTCCTTAATTTTTTCCATTTATTTTGTATGTCAATGAATATTTGGATGTAGAATTTCAAAATCCTAGTCCTAAACATTGTGTTCTACTTGTAATAAATGACTTTTACTTCTTAGGTCGTAGTATAGAATGGCATTTCATAAAATAAGACTAATAAAGTGAATAAATTTATTATATGTATAATTTTTTGACGATTCCATATGAATATAATTTTTGTAGCCATAAAATTTAACTATAGATCATCATTTGATCGTTTCGCCATTTTTGGTTCCAGCGAAAGATTTGCCGTAAAAAAATTAATGAACATATTCTGAGATTATTAATTGTCAAAATTCTCTGGATGTCGTTCATTTAGTAAAAAAATGATTTTCAAAAATTTCAGTATGTTATTCATTCAAATAAGACTAATAAAGTGAATAAATTTATTATATGTATAATTTTTTGACGATTCCATATGAATATAATTTTTGTAGCCATAAAATTTAACTATAGATCATCATTTGATCGTTTCGCCATTTTTGGTTCCAGCGAAAGATTTGCCGTAAAAAAATTAATGAACATATTCTGAGATTATTAATTGTCAAAATTCTCTGGATGTCGTTCATTTAGCAAAAAAATGATTTTCAAAAGTTTCAGTATGTTATTCATTTAACCAAACTTTATATTGATAAAATTAATAAAAATTAGATTAGATACAAAATTAAAGTACGGTGTCGTTTTTTGCAAAAGCTATAACGAAGAAATTCTTTTCTAACCATTGACATAATCCTTCAGCATTAAAACACCGTTCATATTAAGAAAACTGGATGCGATAATTTTATGAAAAATTTACTCAACGATAGATTTTTATTTAAAATACAAAAAAAAAAAGTGTCAGTAAATAAAATTTAATATATTATATTTTTGCAAATTACATCAATTAAAATTTCTGATGATTTGCTGTGATACTGCAGTAAATTCGGTTGGTGGTGTTCGGAATGCTAAGTTTGGCAGTCTCCATATAAATCTCCCGTTTGATGAAATTGTGCTAATTGTACGAATGTCACAAATCTAGATTTTCGCCAATGTGTGCCAATCGTTTTGCCAAATATAGTATCTAATGAAAATTTGTGAAAATCGTTGTCATATCTTAAGGCAATTGCTATGATTATCAGACGAAGAAAATGGATTTGTATCGGCTAAACACTAAAGTTTCCTGTTAGTGTTTAGTTTTGCAGCTAATATTGCATACATTATAATGCATTGATGTGCATTATATTTGATATTACATATTAATGTAATAGTTTGCAATGCATTTAAAATCCTTTCCACTGTCTCTCTTCTATCCGCTCTATAAGCCTAAAAATATACTGCCATAAAGCTATAATTACATTTATTTTCACATAAACGATAAAAACACTTTATTTTGCATAAAACTTGTGTACTTATTAGACCAGACCGGTTTTCAAAATATGTGTTGCACTTTTCTGTACATAATGTAATTGACTTAATTTTTGCATATTATTAGCAAAATATGTAAATATGAATTTTACGAAGCAAGAAAGATAAAAAAAAAACAACACTCTCAATTCAATTAATATGTTTTATACTCGTATATGGATATGCTATGTATACAAGACAAGTGTCATTGAAAATAATTTTACTACTATTTTAAGGTAAATATTAAACAGCTTAATTACTTGTTTATATTATTATGACATATATGGCTGCTGCAAATGTATTTTACTTATTCTATTCGAAAGGATATAAAAACGACATTTCTTATTTTTCAAAATGGATTTCATCTAATTTATATTTTGTCAATGTTTTTTTCGGAATTGATCAACTTTCTGTTATCCCTGAGCTTTCCTGACACAATGATATTGATCGTAAACTCATTACGTCCGAAATGTATGTTAAACACACATTCTGTATTATGCATACATAAAGTCGAAAATTCGAAATATCATCGATTCGATGTTTCAATAAAATTCACATGTAAATCATAATGGAATGAATGTCGGAGAAAATTTGAACGATCTCCAGAATGTTAAGAATTTAAAAAAGGGGAACTGTGTAATTCAATTGCGGCAGCATAAATGTCAAAACTGTGTTCTGTGAAATAAATTTTTCACAAAAATCGAAAATTAGGGTTAGGTTAAGGTTTAAAATATAGATAAATAATTGGCATAATAATGGTTTGTATCTTGGCTTAATAGACAATAAACTATGTGTTGAATAATATATAACGGTATAAATCCAACACAATTGCGGGTGATTTAGTTGCCAATGTCAAGAATTATATGTATTCTTTTCTACATTAATGGGATTCACAATAGAATATGATGTGGATTCTATGATCAAACTTTACTGTTACTCATGTACTGAGAAATTAAGATCGTGAAGATTAAATTAATAAATGTAAGAATCATGTATATAATTATATTATTTATATCGATGATAAAATTTACATACAGTTTTTAATTTAATTAAAAAATTAAAATTATAAAAATAAAGTACATAAAATCATAAAAGCACTCATAATAAAAAGGTTGAAATTATAGTAATGATTGTTACTCATTTTAACGGTTTTTATCATGACTAAATAGTAATGGATTCTGTAATGGTTTAAATTCAAGCTAAATGCTTGTGATTTTATTTGTGTTTTACCAGAATTCAAAAATTATGCATTATTTTTCACAGAAAAAACTTAATGTGAACAACATATACGAGTATGTCAGCTGCAAGTGATCTCTAAAATCATAAAGGAAATCTCCTAATTTCAAATTCATTCACTTAATATGCAGTCAACATCTGTTTTTGTTTTTTAATGGTAATTAATCCATACAATCGCATTTAAAAAATAAAAGATGTAAATTATTTAATAATAATGTATTCTACCTTGCACATCTGTTAAAAATAAAATTTACTTATGGCAAAAATATCACATAAAATTATATGGAAAAATATACAAATAATCACGTATTTTACATGTGTAAATCAGAATATTTTATTCACACTTTGATTTTATTACATTCCTTTCACACCGAGACAAACTAAGCTAGATATTTGTTGATTATATATTTTGTGTTGATTCTATACGACTCAAGGGCATTACGATATTAAGTTGCCGTTTCCAATACACATATAGCATTAAATGTCAACCGAAAAATTGAACAAGTTTCTAATAAGCAACGAAACTGGTAGATGATCGGTTAAACATTTGTCAAATTTGTTAAAGTGGTATGTCAATTGATAGTTTCATAGTTTGTTGCTGAATTGCTTAATTAGCAGAATTCATAAACAATAATCTAATGTATCGATCGCATTCCATAAAATTGACATATACTGTGATCGTGTTTTTTATGGTACTCCGGGGCGGTAGGTTGAACAACCCCAAATTTGTATTCGGCTACTCTAATTACCACCATAATTTCATAACATAAAAGTTTTAAAAGATTTTTTTTTCGGTCAGTTAAAATTACAATAGAATTGGTAGTTGTCATTGATAAACATTTTCTATTGGGTTCCTGAAAATAATAATTGAATATGCGATTGCTATTTAGTTATCCCCTTAATGTACTTCAATGTACTTGTGTATTTGCTAGAATATTGTTGTTGATAATTTACTAAGAACACTGCCATTATCTAATTAACTTATAATATTACAAACTGAGGTTGAAAATATGATATGTACTTTGTACATTATAAACTTGTATGTTCTTAAGACATATTAATAGGGGATTTAAATCGTCATTTAATATTATATGTGTATATATCGCTAATATAATACGTTAAAGCGATTATTCCAATGACTTAAGTTTTTTCGTTATTTTAGAATTTGTACTAATATAAATTATAGCTTTTTTTATGGACGCACTACTGTAATCCAATTTTACTGTCTGAAGTGGATTTTATTACATACAAGTGTATATATACGACTGAAACATTACGGATGATATTAAATTGTTTCTCTTTGTATGGTATAATTTTTATTGAATAATAAAATTTTAATTTAATTTTTTAAGATATTGATTTCAAAAAAAAAAAAAAAAAAAAATTGTGCGAGTATATGTTGTATTGGTGGCGAATGAAGTAACCGACAATATCTGTAATGGCGTATGATCAAGATTTAAAAGATGATATTAATGCCGCATTTGTCCACCAGTTGAAAAAACATATCAACAACAAACTATATGTAGTTGGGAATATATGCATTATTCTACTGAATTGTTCAGTCCGAGAACTTTGAATTATAATTACGTTATTATTTGATGTTACATGTATATTACAAACTGCTAAGAAACATCATAATACTGCCCTATATATATAAAAAAAAAAATTGTTATCAAATAATTTACTATACATTATCGGTCATTACACTTTAGGAAATAATTCAACCTCCAAAATGCCTTATTATCAATAGCAATAAATGGAATGAATTTATAAAATTATAGTTAAAAAGGAAACCGCACAATAAATTATTTAAAAAAAATTCAGTTTATTTGATGGAAATTTTATTATAAATTATTATGTTTTGTGGGGTACGGCGACGAGTATTAGTTATCCAATAAAATTTTGCATATAATGTTTAATAGCAAAAATTTTAATTCAAAAATGTGTTCTTATCACGACCTGTATATTACTTAATTTTGTAGTACTGACAAATCTTTACACCTGACCTTAAATTTATATCAGTCTTGTACTCATTAACAAAATCATGATCAATGAATTTTTATTTAAACTAAAAAAAAAAAATTCACACAGTAGGTTTTAATCAGGATCTAAGTGGTTCGCATTGGACAACGGTCATATTCGGACATTCAGTCATCTAAGATTAAATGAAAATAAAACCATAATCACACTTGGCATCATCAGCATATTTAAATGTGATTATTTTTATAGAAAATAAAATTTAAACAATTTTCTTCAATATAATCTCCTTTTAGCTCGATACACCGAGTCCAACGATATTCCAACCTTTTTTTTTTACACCTTCCAAATTACATAATTTGTTAACATGTCCAAAATATCCATCAGTTTTAAATTCAATCTGTTCATTCGACCTAAAACGCTTACCAGCCATTCATCTTTTGAGGTTTCCGAATAAATAATAGTTGCGCTGAGGGCCAAATCTGGTGGATGCGTAAGTAATTCATAT
Organism: Penthetria funebris; assembly: GCA_027564355.1. Taxonomy (NCBI): domain Eukaryota; kingdom Metazoa; phylum Arthropoda; class Insecta; order Diptera; family Pleciidae; genus Penthetria; species Penthetria funebris. The sequence continues at coordinate 32,420 of JANSTX010016552.1, forward strand.
CCCAATTCATGCAGTTATGCCTGTGAAAACAAGATTTTTTTCTTCTGCAAATACGGCTGTTTTATCTTGATTTGCACCAGTAATTTTTTTTACCTTTTTCAAGATAATCGATTAGTATTAGTGCATCCCAAAAAAACATTGGCCATAATCTTTCTCGACGATTTTTGCATATTTGTCCGTTTTGGTGTACGTTTTGATGCTTCACATGATTCCGATGTGTATAGTGTAGTGTTGAATCCATATGTTTCATCCATGGTCACATATCGACACAAAAATTCAGAAGGATTACCAAATTCGTAATTAAATCATCATTTTGTTTGAATTGAATTCTACAGACTCGCATTCGATTAGCATTTGCATTAATAGAATTCTTAATGGATTAAAAAAACATCTCTAAAATCGAAATTTGTATAAGGAATATACATGTCATTTGATTTCACTGAACAATTTAAGGTTCACCTTACACATAACCCGGATTTATCTGAGTTTAACATCTTAATTATTGATGTGGAATTTGTATGTACTCTTTCATTTTCATGTTGTCTTCAACCCTTCAATGCTAATTTTTGTAAATGGTAATTTTTTTTTATTAGGTTCAACTTATATTTCTCGAAAAATGTATTCTGTTCTTGTATTCGTAAAATGTGTCTTTATCCAAGGATGCATATATCACATAACTGGTCCTATTATTATATTATTCTTGCATTCCACTTTTTCATTTGCTCATTCATTTTCATTTCTGAAATGATAAACTGCATGTTTTCTTTATTTTGCATAATCATAAATTTTCCTTTTAATAAAATAAAATCATTAAAAAAAAAAAAAAAAAAAAACAGAAACTTAGAAATGCAACATGTTATAATTTTTATCTCAAAAATGTATCTAATAAACAACGGTTGTGACATTGAAAAATATTTTTGAGATAAAACAATCTTGGATCTCGTTTTCTTTTACTATATTACCATGAATATTTATTATAATTGAGTGTAGATTATTAAGATGATGGTCGGGTTTTAAGGTCTCTAAGACCATACTGAAATCTTAATAAATTTATAGTAATAAGTTTTTTTTTTTTTTTTTGCTTTCAAAAACTCCACTCTGTCTCCTCTCGGATATATGCAGATTGTGATCTTAATAATAAAAAATATCATCCTCCATTATTAAAGGCTATGTTTTAATTATGAAATTGTCTTAATATTTTAATTTATATCGTTCATTATAGCAGTCAATTTAATTAGTTATTTTGATATTTTTCAATCTTTTTGTCTTGACTATGTTATTTCTTTTGTATTGATGGAGAACGAACGTTGAACTTTAATTAATTTAGTTATAATAACATAACAAAAGTAGGTTAACGACTAAGGTGAAAAGTAATATATAACACCAATTGAAAGAAATCCTTGTCAAAGTGCAGAAAAATTGGCTAAACAGCTAAGCATGTTCGATTCAATCGTACGTCACATTCTCAGCAAATACCATAAATTAAAATCTAACACAATATAAAAAGTACAACATATAACACCAACACAAAATGCAACAAGAACTCAACGATCAAAAGCAACAAAATTTTATGTTGATGAGAAAATATTCAATGTTTCGCGACACGTGAACAAACAAAACGATCGTGTGTGATCGAAAACAAGTCCAGCGATAATTTGAACAATCGTGCAATACTGCAATTGATCGATATCCGCTTGTGTTGTGTTTAGGTGAACTAGGGGAATTTTGGTGAACTATACCAGTAAATGGTGCTAGGCGATAATTGATATTTTTGGTACCCAATCGTTGGTTCTCATTTGACACAACAATTTTTACAAAAAACACTATATTTCCCTAATAATATTAAATAAAAAAATTGTCAAGATTTGCATTTGCAATTTTTTCAAAATTTAGTTGACACAAAAGGTGATTCCACAAGATCATTTACGTCACCGGTAATATGTTACAGCTTTCTCGTGATAACCATAATTTTCATTAAAAAATTATAATTAGTGATGAGAGACAACCCATTGTCATTTAAATAGAAGTTGCATTTAAATAGAGTTAATAATCAAAATAATCTGATCAATTCTGAGCAATGGAATTCAAATTATTCATCAGTAATTTTTGTATCCATTAAAAGTGACTGTATGACGGTACTATTTGATGTGGAGTAACCATTAACTTAGTCATTTTGACACGTTTTAAAAATTTTATATCCTAAAGACTAATAGGTTTAAGTTATATTGGAATTTTCGTTTACAAAATATAAAGAATTAAACAAGAGAAACGTATAATTAGTTGCCAATTATTGGAGGCCCTGGAAATTGTTTAACGGATCACAACAGAATATATAAGTATTCGTTAAATAGAATTGGAAAATAGTTGATATTTCGTACCTAAAATTTTCGCTTAAATTAGTAAAGAGTAAAATTATACATGGGAGGTACGCTAGGAAGTTATCTGATCAAGTTAACATTTTCATATATTTTTAATTATAATAAC
>JANSTX010016553.1:0-17060 GCA_027564355.1 Penthetria funebris
TATATATATACAAATATATACTTTTCTATAATATCAGCATGTCTTTTAAAACACAATATTGTAGACATTTCCAATGAGTAATATAAAATTAGCTTTCTTTTGCCATGAATAAACTGGTAAAAAAAAACGTAAACATTTTGGTTATTAATTTAAATTGCATATATACGATGGTATCTTGGAAAAAGGTGTGAGACCGAGCATTTATGTATTTAAGAAAAGATATTATGAAACTTATTTTCTATACTCGTGCTTTACCATGTGCATTTATTTGCGACCGTTACTCATTTGACAACATTGTTGTTAAAAAGAGAAGATCAGGAGGTTACTCATTGCATCTTGACTTCTACGAATGGACACAAAGAACTTGATCACGATATATATCCATTCTTATGATGGGTATTCACTTTAAAGAAACTACACACAACCGCTTCGGCATCCATGCATTGTAACACAAAGATTACGAGATGATAATGATGGTAAGGTATATCTAGGCAGAATTTGGTACAAACCTACAATATTTGTTACCTGGAATAAATGCTTTTAACTTTGTTACCTATAATTCATTGTGGGTGAATTTTAATAAACACTATATAATATATAGTTTGAACAGTGAACCTTATAATCACCGTTCCTATCATTGTTCAATTAACTGATAAATAAACACTTAACTCAAATATCCTAACTAAAGGACACACAGATCCTTCAATATTTCTATTCTTTAATTTTTTTTTTGTTTTTTTTTTTTTGTATGCCAATTTTACCTTAAACACATACTTTTATAATCCTTTTTCACAGTTACAATATAAGGATCGAGTTGAACTCGATGACTCAATGAGAATGGATTGCTTTAAATACATATTTGTAAATTTCGAGTAAATATATTGTATGCAATGAAGGATTATAGCGATCTAAGCAGATTTTTTATGTTCTTGTAAGTTATATGTTATTAATTATCATTACATATCTCAGTAACAAACTAAATTGATGATAATTAATATTTCATAGATTTATTCATTTAAAATATATAAATGTTGACAATGTAATTACAGCACCCCAGAAACGTAATTACATCCCTTATCACTTTTGTTTACTTTGTCTTAAATATTATTTAAGCATTTTTGTGAAGGAGACTTGAGAATTTTAAATATAAAACAATACACAATCGAATAACGATTTATTAAAATTTATTTTGAAAATTAATGGTTCATTTGTTTTGACTCAGCGTGCCATATCGTTGAAATTTAAATGTGCGGATTTGGTTTTCATCCCAGTTACTGTCCTAACTTAATTTTATCCACCCTTAGTCTATATCATATGTTATTTATGCAATAAGAAGGATCAATAATACTGCTTAGCTTTCAAACACTTTTGTAACAATTTATCTCGTAATTTATGAATTAAATTGAATTAAATATAAGCAGACTTTTTAACTACCATTTTTAATCGTTAAAATCTATACAATATAACTATCATATATTACCAGGTGATGAATTGCTATAATAATTAATAAAATATTACAACTAGACACGCATCCGTTTAGTATATTTCATTAAATATATAGTTGATGGGGATATCTCATAGACTATTATGGCAGTCTAATTATAGGACCCAGGATCATACATTATATGATATATTTGCATACTTTACAGGCTTAATGTAAGTACAGAGATTAAGTAATAAGAAAATGGTATAACGACAATACATTGCGAGACCTCTGACGAATACGTTAATGTTACTATATTGGTATCGAAGAAACACAATTGGGCTATACAGTTCAAGTGGAACAATCATCTGAACAAGCCATCACTGATTGACGATGTTAAATTCTGATTCTGCTAAGGTAAACATCTGTAATATAGTAGTACTATATGATGTTGAACAATTGGTAATTAATACCATATCAGTTCTGAAACGGATACTTAATAAAAGTTGTATTTATTTCAAAGACATGCATTCTCACAATTAACGAATACTCTAGCATATGATATTAATGCGATATTGTCCAACTACACCTTTCACATATATCAGAATCATTTTTGGATGTAACATTTAACAATTATTTGTATATATTTATGTATTTTGGTTACACTATAATCACTGTTCCAAAACTATTAAACAGGAATTACTCTTCACTGTCGATAAAAAACCAAATAGGAACGATTTGAATTGAATTTAATTCAAATTATATTGCTATATTTTTCGAGCAATTTTATGTACAATAACGAACACATCCAAATTATCCGCAATAGTTCAGTGGATAATTTAAACGCCATTTTTATTACTCGGCAGTTTTCTTGGTTAAAATTCAATCTGTCATTGTGTTAATATTTTTATTCTGCGTTTTGTTAAAATTAATGAATTAATATAACACTAAATTTGATTAAAAAAAATCATAATAAATGGGTGTACAAAATGAAACTAGTGTTGCACAAGATGTAGATATGGAAAGGTAATATAAAATTTTCATTTGTGTTATTTGTTTTTTTTTTTTCCATTTAATATTTCAATTGCCTTTTTTTTATTTCGTTTTCTTGTCTATATTTTAGTGGAACACAAAATGATCCTAATGTTACAGATGATCCTGAAACTGTTAAAAAAGATACTGATTTACTTACCATACAAGAAATTCGTGAACATGCCCGTCAATTTGAAAAGGCTATACTTAGTAAAGAACCAAGATTTATATTACGTGTTTTACGTTCTTTACCAAATACACGTCGTAAATTGAATGCAATTGTTTTACGTAGTTTAGCAATGCATTTGTATCCAGTTGGAAATGATCGTGAACAGGCCGTATCTTTTGTTGAACCATTACCAGATAGTGTTACCGAAGCTGATATTCCTCGTGGACGTGCAACAACTAAAACACCAATACCTGAAGTTGATGCTTACATTTATTTATTACTTTTGGTAAGACTCATTGATAGTAATCATTTAGAGAAGGCTAATCGTTGTTCCGAAATTTTAATGAATAAAATTGTTGGACAAAATCGTAGAACATTAGATTTGGTTGCAGCAAAATGTTATTTCTATCATACTCGTGTTGCTGAATTAAATAATAAATTGGTAAATATTCGTAGTTTTTTGCATGCACGTCTTAGAACGGCAACATTACGTAATGATTTTGAGGGACAAGCAGTTATTATTAATTGTTTACTAAGAAATTATTTACATTATTCATTGTACGATCAAGCTGATAAATTGGTTAAAAAATCGGTTTTCCCAGAGACGGCCAGCAACAATGAATGGGCCAGATTTTTATATTATTTGGGACGTATAAAGGGTGCAAAATTGGAGTATAGTGTTGCTCATAAACATTTAGTGCAAGCATTACGTAAGGCACCACAAAATGCGGCTATTGGTTTCAGACAAACGGTTCAGAAATTAATTATTGTTGTTGAACTGCTATTAGGTAATATACCCGAACGACAAATATTTCGTCAAGCTGCATTACGTCATTCATTGGCACCATATTTCCAATTGACACAAGCTGTACGTATGGGAAATTTACAACGTTTCGGTGAAGTTTTAGAGAATTTTAGTCCACAATTTCAACAGGATAATTCGTATACATTGATTATACGTTTACGTCATAATGTTATAAAAACAGCAATCAGATCAATTGGTCTATCTTATTCGAGAATTTCACCACAAGATATAGCCAAAAAACTTGGTTTAGATTCGGCCGAAGATGCTGAATTCATTGTGGCCAAAGCAATTCGTGACGGTGTCATTGAGGCAACATTAGATCCAGAGAAAGGTTATATTCGTAGTAAGGAGAGTACTGATATTTATAGTAGTCGTGAACCACAATTGGCATTTCATCAAAGAATTTCATTTTGTTTGGATTTACATAATCAAAGTGTTAAGGCAATGAGATATCCACCAAAATCATATGGTAAAGATTTAGAGAGTGCTGAAGAGCGCCGTGAACGAGAACAACAAGATTTAGAGTTGGCCAAAGAGATGGCTGAAGATGATGATGAAGGATTTTAATTTCAAATTTTTAAATTTTTTTTTTAATAAAAAAAATTACGAGTATCTTAATTGAATTTTGTTTTACATTTTTGTTCTTGTAATAAAAAAAACAAAAAGTATTGAAAGAATTTTTAATAAAAATGAATATTAATCGAAATTATTGATTCTTTATTACGAGTATAAAGGGTAAGTGAGGGGTTTGCCTTTCGTTTATTTAGTGTTGGAGATATAAATAAAGCACTATTGCATAAGATATATAGCTAGATTTTTACTTCACCCGCTCATCTGACCACTGATAACTTGAAATTATCATCAATTTAGTTCAGACAAATTTAAGTGATATATATGTAGACGTTTATACCATCAATTTACGTAGTTTGTTGGTAATTGATGTTGAAATGGGAACCTAATCGACAAACGCAATATTGACAACAACCATTATAATATACCAGGGACGTATATTATGATTAGATAAAAAAACTGATGATAATTTGAAACTCCATTCGACACCATGCAGATCATTTCCACGAGTCTGAATTTGATTGTGTCAATCAAGATTTTAGCCGTAACATGGCGTTTACATCAAAAATTACTTGCGTATTTAAAATAACAGCATACACAATTGTGTTTGCTGTTATTACAATTGCATACCTGCAACTTACATCTAAGAAGACGACACAACCTAATTACTTTTACTAGTCAGAATTATGAACATATTTAAGCAGACATTTTGAACATCCAATATTAAATAAGGGAAGCAAGATTGGGTATATAATTTCATTAAATCGCTCTTGTAATACGATTTGTCGAAGTCTTCTAAATAGGTGGTAGTTGCGTTATTTCATCATTGGCCCCATTTTTTTATGTTTGGAAACAAAAAGCAATCATAAGATGCTAAATCTGGACAATATGGTGAATGTGAAAGCAATTCGCATCGTAATTCATCTGATTTTCATTCAGTTTTCCATGATGAATGAGGTGGTACATTGTCATGATGAAAAAAAATATATTTTCATTGTCAAATGAGGTAGTTTTTTTTTAAAATTCAGCGCTTAATTTGTTCAGTAATGTCACCACGACTTTCGACTTTTTCTGTGCACTGTGTACCTATTCAACCCATTATTTTTATTATTGTTCTTTTGTTTCATGTGTGTATTGTGATGGACCCATGTTTCATCAACGGTAATAAATCTACGCAAAGATTCATCTACATTACGTTGAAATGTTGACTGTGTTTTTGTTACATTGTAAGCAAATGCGGCGGTACCTATCTTGCTGAAAGCTTTTTCAAATTCAAATGATTGTGTAAAAGATTATGGATTTTATCAATTATTTCTGGAGTATAGTTACCTCTTTTAGTTTTCCATTCTTTATGCATCAGAAATGCTTGTAAATTCAGCAGTCTATTGTTTTACTATTGAAATCGATGGTGCATCATTACTATTATTTTTATTCAATTCAGCTTTGATTTAATTATTCGATTTGCCTTTCAAATAAAAGAATCCTTTCATTTTTCACTGTAATGCCTTTTATTTCTTCTCAAAGCACTGTATAATATATAATTAACTTTTATAATTAACTACGAAATTTTTTTATAGGTAAAGGTAGTAGGAATAAAGTTATTAACTATAAATAAATTTAAAAAAAAAGTTGAAATAATTTCCATATAAAAAGGATATAATTTGTGTACTTGACCTAAATTTTATGAAACCTGAATAAGTTTGCAGTTTTCTTAAAAATCGATTAAACTAAAAACTAGAACATTATAGGAATTGAAACACACACCAGATATATACTCGTAAGTCCTGAATTAAATTTACCTTGAAACATTGAAAGTATCGTATATTTATTATATAACTGGAGTACAATTCGCCAATTATCATTATTTTAAAGATAGAAAAGACGAGTATGTCTACGAGTAGTAATATAATATCTTAATAAAAAATAAAATAACTATTCCTTTGGGTACAATGTAATCCCAGTAGAGAATGCAAGTTTAAAATTGTTTTTTATGCCATTTAAGTAAAGAATTTATTACATATTCAAGTACCTATACATATCGAATGTATATTCTATTCTCAATTTTTGTCTCCATATTAGGTCAAAAGAAGGATCATCATCATTGCTGTATAAATTGTCTGCAAAAATTTATTTTCTATTGTAGGTTTTTAGAGATTTAACTATATAAAAAGGTATACGTAAATAGCTTGTTAAATTTTTAATGATGTGCATTTACGCTAAATTATGCATTATTACTACTGTAGTTCATTAAATTGGTCAAGGTTTTGTTTTCTATTTACATTCTATAAATTTTATTTTGTTAATTTATAAATGAGAGTATAATATTATACAATAAATAGATAGAAGTTATATATATACATTTAATCTGAATAAAGAATTCTAATAAGTTGATAAATATAAAAAAAGTTAGGCATATTATAGATTTCAATGTTAAGATCAACATATATGATCGTATATTTATGTGAAGTAGTATTTAAAGAAGTTTGTTATTTAGAATAATATCATACATAAATAAGTGCATTTTAATGGTATTCTGAAAATGCATACCAATGGTGACGAATGGAGTAGCAGCTGAATTGTCGTCAAGTTTACACAATCCATCCTTACAGTGTCACCGATGTCATCAGAAACTCAATCACAATATAAGTCAGTAATGAATAATTGTCGTATTTTTCGATTGGTTGAAAAGCCATATCTCACCAAAAAAGTATACGTAGTCACGGGGATTTATGAACGATTCTACAGCAATATTCATCAAATGTATAACCGGAAAATTATAATTGATCCTATATTTTTCAGTGGATTAATTTCATTTTCAATTATTTGAGTTTACATCATATGCGGTGATGATGGTTGAGTGTATGTTGAAGATACTAGTTATAATGTACTGAAATTATTATTCTTCATGTACTGAAATTATTAACATTTTAGGATGACCATATACTTCAGATGTTCCTCAAGAAGTGTCTCTTAGTTGTTGGAACGGATATCCAATCTACTAAATATTGGCTGATTTCAATACCTCACTCTGGCATATTCAAAAGAATATTCCTTCACATAACATAAATACTTATTAGTTATTACTAATAAATACAATTAATTTAAGGTATAAACAATCATCAATAGCAATTTTGTTTTAGAAACATTGATGATAGACAGATTTTCGAAAGAACATACTCATAAGTATATATTCGAGCTAATAATAATATTATTTGTAAAAGATAAATTATTTCTTCATCATATGTTTGCCTTTTACAAAAACATTATAATTTATATGTTTATCATAGAAAATACAAATTCATATATGTAGGTCAAGTCACAGTGATTAACATATATATATATATATATATATATATATATTTGATTCATAAATCTTAATTAATGTATGTGCAATAAAAAAGCGAATTTAATTTAGTTACAAACGATATTACTTCAGAGCTAAACATACATTTTCGTATTCATGTCTTTATGAGTAAATTGTTTAATGTTAATAGCCTCATTTTAATACAAAATTGTTGTTGTCAAATATTATTTATACCATACATAGGTTTATTGTAACTTACATCAAAAGAAAAACTTAAATGTCCGCATAGACGAATATAATTTAACGCAATTAATCTTTACTACCTTGATGGTGTCAATGTCATGTTTGTACCCCCTGACAAGAATAATATACCTTGTCGTGGTGTCCGGATTTAGATGTTGATCCATTTCTCTTGTCTCGGTCAACGGTTTCTTTAACCGAACAACGCTGCAAAATGAGCGTCGAGAATCTATTATGACCAAGTGTCTTTAAAAAACCTTTAATATAAAGTGTAATTTAAACTGTACCGAATAGTACTTTAACTGGGCCCAGGATGTGATGGACGACAAATCATCAATAACTTGAGAACAAAATGACACCCGCAAGTAATAACTTAAGCAAAAATTATTAAAATTCGTATAGTAAAATGAGATCAGAAAGTGTAAATATCAATAAATAAAATTGTGCGTACAAGAATGTCAGATAATCAGAAAATAAAACTCAGAAGGGTTAGAGTGATAGAGACAGCTTTCGGCTGGAAGTTCACAAATTTAAAAAACCGATCAGAAAAATTCCTACTTAAATCTAATAGCAAATGGTCAAGTCAGATAATAATTATAGTAAAAGGCAGATTATGTCTAAGATAAACTAATGAGTACAAAAATTCAATCATTTTTAACAAAAGAAAAAAAAAATACTTGTTACAAATTGGTATTGGCATTGATCTAATATGCAGGCGAGAATAGATTTAAAGATTCAAAGATTACTATTGTGGTATTGGGGTTTTTAGGACATCAAAATGAATAAGAAGAAATCATTTATGACTATAATACATAATTGTCTTATATTTATCTGCGTCATCTTGACTTTGCCACGACATAATTCTTGAGAACTAACTCCCAAAAATATTCCGTTAAAACGAATTCATTTTTACGATAAGAATTAAGTCACACGCCTGAGATAATAATCACAATCATCACCATCATCCACGTCAAATCTGATGCAACTGCTGATAAACTTAATTAATAAGTTTATTTTCGCAGCACGAATATTTAATGGTTACTTCTTCTTTTCCGTTCTCAACTTTTTTGTATTCATTATCTGAAAATTCACGCCTCAAGGGCGCGTAGGGTGGCATTACTATCTTAATTTGCCATTTCAAATATGCATGTAGCACCAAATGTAAACTCAAATAACTATAATTGAAATTAGCCAATATAGAAAATAAAGGATTAATCGTAATTATCCAGCTATACATTTGAATATTTCAATAGAGTGGTGTATATGTCCCCAGTTACCTAGTTTGTTGTTGAAAAACCATATTTTAAACCGTGATCGAGTGACCGGTTACACCGTTTGTAGCTAAATATTTGTTGAGTAACCTCGATGATAGTCGATCACTTCATTCGTCACCTTTTTTGTATATTATGTTAATCGAACCTACTATATACATTGCACATGATTTATTGATAATTTTAAACAGATTTACATATTTACTAGCGATACTCTTCATCTAAGGCATGCCACGTTACATTATTAATTGTCTACTTAGTGAATTTGGTATCCTTATATACATTTTCCTTTAGATTATAGTAAAAAGTATATCTATATAACGTTTTCCCTACCTTTTTAATATTTCTAACAATATAATGAAGACCAGTTTGATGCTCATGATGAATGCTTATATCTTTATTGTTGATTTTTCTTTGAAGCAAAAATAATATTTTTTGAGAAAACTTTTAAAATGTTAAATGCTACGGTTATAAATGTTTTCTAGCGAATGGAGTTGACAAGTGACATTCAGAGCTTGCTTAACTTATATTTACCTCAGCACCGGAAATAAATCTCCAGATATGATAATTATAACGTAGATTAAAAGTAAGGTAACCTATATTAGAAATGGAAGATAAATATGTGACGGTGTGACCGTAGTGGTTATTGGATGAGATCGACAATATCAACTGTGTTCATCTAATAATCTATACCCTTCATTGAAATTCATTTTTCTACTTATCATTTATTTTCTTGTCACTTTTAATAATTAACTTATCATAATACAGTAGTAAAAAGAAGCCGTTGACGACAGTCTGCTGATTCAACGATTTTTTATTAATTAAAATTATAAATACTCGTAAACTAGAAACTCAATTATAAACTTAATTATACATTCCTGATTTTATTTTAATCTAATTAATTAAAAGATTCTAATTTACCGTTCTAAATTATCTAGAATATTTACCTGCTGTGTATATAATTACGTATTTTCTTTCCTAAAAATTTAATTAAATTAAATTCTTGATTTTTATACTTAAAATAATTATTTATATATATTATATGTCGTGGACCCAATTTAGTATATAACTACAACTTATAGTCAATAACCAACATTTAAAATTCAGTGATTTATAACTATATATAGTCCTATTAAGGATATATAGATATATTCGAAGGTAATCCAAAAAGTTTTTTTGAATCGGGATTATTTGTTTTAAATTCCGCATGAAAGTCGTCTACAAATAACTGCTCTCATTCCTGAAAAAATAAAACATGATTGAGCCCAATTCCCATTTAACTGATGCTGAGATTAAGATATCTAATTTGTGTGCTCGATGAATACTGCACATTTTGCAAAGAATTAAAAAAAAATCGTCGCATGACAATTGAAGCAAAGAAATGCTAAAAAAAATGCTGTTTGTGTATTCCAGATGAACTGAAAGCAACAAAATTGACCGACCAGATCTTCTGAATCGGTTAATCATAAAATTAAACACCTAATGAACCTATTTTATTTGCACGCGGCTAAATTACTATATAATAATTTCGACCTCCTAACTATATACCATCAACGTTCTGATGCTGACACGACTTTGATTTACAATATTGAACAAAATACTAATTGCATTCACGATGACCTTCGGTACCTATAATCAAATATTATAGGAAGCCTACGTGACCCTAAATCACCGCTTACTCTCTCTGCATTTTACTTCCATTTCTTCCACCTTGGAATTATCTATCATCATTTACAAACATTAAATCATAATAAATGTCATTATAATTACTCCTTCAACTTGCCAATACAACACTCACTAGTCAAAAAACTCTGTTACTACCTAGAAATTAATTTATTTCAATTTATATAGACGCCATTGATGGAGCAGAGCAACGAATCAGATATTCAACTCTGAGTTGACTGCTCCCTCATTGTAACTACTTATTTATCGATCTATCAGTCAAGTATCCGATATAGGAGTGACGCGATTCGGGTAGTTCTACATTTTTCTTTTTCTTTTTACCTTTTTTTTTACTCCCATAGTCACTTTACACTGATTTTAGTAATCATTTTTTCGCAGTTTTAGCCCCAATTAGTCTCCAAATTTCTCACAGTATGCACATGTCATTAAAACTCAAAAAGCTATCAGGTCAGTAATTGTACAATAGTCATCTGGGTTCGATGCGTTGTAAATGTAAAATTGTTATTGTTCACATATGATGTAATAAAGAATTTTTGGATTTGAATTGGAATGAATTTCTTAGTCAAAAAAACACTGATTGTTTCATTCAGGTCATGCACCATCACACTGAATCATTGCCATTATCGTACTGACAAATTATGCAATGACTTCTTAGTTCCCCCTAGGATATCAAAAATAAATTGCGTGCACAGCGTTTTGAACACCTCAGGCCACACATAAAACTCATGTTTAGGCCAACTTCCTTATTTTTCAAAAAAAAATTTTTAGTATTACCCCTCGTATACTCAACACTTTACAACTTCTACATTAAAGTTGTTACATTTTGAGTAATATTTTTTGTTTGCAATTGAATACAAGCTCATGTGCGCAGGCAGGCAGGCACATAGTTACAGTACAGTATATACCAACCATAGAGAAACCTCACTAACATAAACATTTATCGCATTGAATCCACCATATACACATATATACAACTATGTAACTAATATGTTTTTCATTCAAGTTTCACATTATATTATCTAAAACAATTTTCTCATTCAATCAGCTGACTGCAAGAGGACAACATAACACAACAGCTGGTACTGCTGCTGAAGAAAAATTATATTTATATTCAAAAATATATAGTACACATACAGTAAAATTATACTACATGCAGTAATATAGTTTTTCCGAAAAGAAAATTAAAATTTTCTTGACCTTTTCTTGTTGTCTAAAATTTGAAAAAATATAAAATCAAAGGAAATTTAAAATCGCTAGACAATATCAAAATATTGTTAACGTATATTTTCTGTGTGAGCTGGAATATTTTAAATTATATTTTAACCAAAAAGAGATTGTGTTTTTAAAATTTTGTAAAACTAAAATTTATTTTTGGTAGACTAATCATTTTAATTTTTTTTTTTTTTAAATTCAATGTGTTGAGTGATTCTAAATATAATTTCAATTTTTCAACAAAAAATACAGGAAAAATTTAACGTAAATAAATAGTGAAAGAAAATTGTGAAAAGTCATTAAAAAGATTGCAGATATTTTGAGAAAATTTATTTTAAAAAAACATCTAATCCAGTTCTTCAAAATTTTAATTAACACCAAAAAAGTACAGGTATGTACCTAAATATTTTGACTATTTCAATTAAAATTGCTTTTTTTAATTATTATAAATTAATAATTAATTTTTGTATCTTTGTATCTTTGTATCTTTGTATCTTTGTATAATACAAATGACAAATATAATTCTGATTACGACAAATTTTAATTTATCAGAGTTTTAAAGAATTTATTACGTAATATTTCATTCATTATGATCAAATTACTGGACAATTTTTGAACACATTCTTTTCCGGATTAATTACCATTGTTCCCAAATATTTCCATTGCGGTTAATTTTAGTGATCACTAAAATAATTAGAAAAAATGATAAACATTCATGTCGTCATTCTAATTATTGTTAAACACTACAAAACAATCAAATTTTAAAAATCAAGTATTCGTTTAGAAGTAAGTTTGATAAAACCTCTAAAATATATATGTTTTTAGTAGAGCAGAGCATCATAGATACACTTTTTTACTAATTATATTTTTTAAAGAAATTTTTGAAAAAAATTCATTAAATTAAAAAATTTATAAAGGAATTAATAGAAGCATCATCATGTTAACATTTACGCCACAAGAGCACATAGGACGGCCATACATAAATAGCTATATAGGTTGAGTAAGTACTAACTCTTATCTATCCGCTCCAGTGCATATAGTGTATGTAGTCGATATTTTTAGAAAATTTCAAATGTTTCACTTCATAAAATTAGAATATTATATTGGTTACTAGAAGAAATTCTGGACACAAGTGGTATAATTCTTAGTATGTTATTTATCTCATATTTCAGGTGTATCATCATATGCAATAAATTCACATAATTTACATATATGAATATAAATATGTTAAATATGTGGTGCATACTATAATAGTCACTGTTTTATATAATATTTTAATAATTAAATTCATTTAGTCAAACAATTTAATAAACTGTGTTATATAGCAAAATCGTGTGTCTTTAATAGAGATTGATATGTGTGCCAACATATTATATAATAATATTATTTAAGTTAGATAAGTAATATTAATTATTATGTAATATTTGTGTGTGATGGGAACGGTTAATTACCTTCAATGTATTCCTATTTTTATTTCATAAAGAAACAATAGTCGTGCATATGGATTTAATTTAAACTAATTCACTAATTCACTTTTAAATCTTGATCGTCACAGTGGAACCATATTTTTAAAATACGATTTTTCTGAGTTTTATTCTTCGTTCCCATCCTTTCCATATTTCTATGTGATATGCAACCGAAAATTTAATTATTTTGTCATAATCATAGATTAATAATAGAAAATTTCGATTTAATTGAATTAATGGTAAAATTTTATAAATTAAAATACGACCAGATATAGTTTTCTATATGATTCACCATGAAATTACGATTGCATTATAATTCTCTGCATTGACAAAAATTTAATTTCTAAAAATTATTGTTAAGTATATGTAGAACCTCAATATTAATCGATCTAAATTCTGGGACAATTCGATTTAGGAAAACTATAATTACTGATGGGTACTCGTCCATACACTAATGTTTCAATAATTCATTGCATACTATTGACGTTTATGAAAATATTGAAATTATAAGAATAGTAGTTGGAACGGTTTACATTAGAACCCATTTTTTATAGCTATTGGAAAAATCGACATATTATTTGTGAAAATTAAAAACTTACAAATTTTAATACTGTTACATCCGATCGGTCATATCTGATAAAATCGTAATAAATCTGCTAATTATCTATTAGAGATTGGTAAATTATATGAAAATCATGGTTTACCATGACTGATGATAAACCAGATGAATAACCTCTTTAGTATTGCTTTTAAAATTTCTAACAGTTTTATTATGGTTCTCAATTTTTTGATACTTACAGAAGGTATGATATTTTTGTGAGAGCCTATGTCATGTGTTGTCGATTGAATGGGTGCTAATAAGACGACGATATGATGATCATGAATAATTAGGTAGTCTTGAAAGTACTAATACTGAACTATTGTATGTATGGATTATATGAGAGTTTTTATGAATACTTATATATAAAGTTATCGTATATAGAGATTTCGAAAAATCAATAATTTGAAAATTTTATTTTTTGTCATTTTAGTATTTCAATAAGAAAATGTATCCTTTGTTCTGGCAAATAAATTAACAATCATTTGATATATGCTTTAGATGACCTATATAGGAGTATTTCTCATCTTAATAATTATTTATTTATGTTTTATTCATTCATGTACTCGCGTATATATGCTTGTACATATATAGAAACGTTTAAAATAATTGATTTTTCTACATATAATAAGCTTAACATTTCAATTTACCCGCAACAAATATTGACGACTAGTATATCAATTTGAGAATTTTGGGAAAAAGTAAATATTAGTCGAATATTATCATATCACTATACTTTAGTATTGCATAATTTACATTTGACTATCATTTGAAATTACATAACATTTTATTAGCTGTATCATTCTCATCGAATCAATGCCTTTATGGTTATATAACTTATGTGCTGTTTTATATGATATATTTTACAGCATATCATTTCGATTTATAAAAAACATTTTGATATGAATTTATGCAAGAACAATATTCAAGAAGCAGTCATCTTTTATGCAAATTTTTTTTTCTTGAGTGTCATTTAAATTTTATTTCTATTAATTTGTGTATATGTTTATCCCATAATGTGATCTCATCACTGAATTTTTAAAAATCAGTAGTTCAAATAAATGTTCAATTCAATGTAAACGAATAGTTAAAAATAATATATAATATACCTATAAGATTAATAGTTAAAAATTTAAATATTTCAGTACATATATGTATTTTATAGCCATTGATTAGCGTATATATAGTGATAGAGATCTATAGATATTTATCGGTAATTCCTTTAGACACCATATATATATTATTTTAATATATAATTGAATTTAATGGAATATAGTCTGTTACTTAATTGTCATGTCCTCATTTATAGAAATTTTAAAGGTCTATTTTTAATACAAAGATCTTCATTCATAAAATCATTCATTCATAAAGCACATTTAAAATATAATTTTTTTTAAAATAATGTATATAACAATTTTTAAGAATATGCACTTTTAATGAGCAAATGCAATGTCGTTATATCATGTGTAACTGGAACAAAAATTTCAATAATAAAAAATAAAATAAATGTTTTATTATTTCATATTTAATTTGCATACATTGAATTTTTATGTTTTTAAATGTGCATAATTATTTTATAGAAATACAATATCTATATTGAAAATATATCATATGATATTAAACATTATACACATTGTACTTATTAGGGCATCAAAATTATACTATAATTTAAAAGTGTAAACTTTTAAGGCTTTGATTTTTTTGCATCATATTTTATATTAATATGTACCTACAATGAGAGGAAACTTGTTTCTAAGAATTTATGTAGAGCTTGTTGACATACTTTTCTATATTTGTGAATAGACCAATTTACATTGTAATATTAATATTTAAATGTATATATATATATATATATATATATATATTTACTTTAACAATATATCATATAAAACTGTACATTCTTAATAAATTTGTTAACAAAAATTACTTAAATAACGGCTAAAGCGACATTTGCACATTTTTCTGTGGTATAATCCACTTAAATGCTACAATCCATTATATGCTAATATGAAATGGTAAAATATACATCTTATAATTAAGAAAAAATTTCCGTGGGGTGTTTAAGTGCAAAATGGAATAATGCTAGACAAACATCGTCTAAATTAAGTTGAAAAACAGCACCTAAATTATACAAATATCGTTATAAACTAGTGGAGAATATATGTTAGTAACAAATAAGTTATTGTATTGATGTTTTGACGAATAATCAATAATCAATTTTGCTATAAACGAGTATTTTACCTTAATTTTTCCACTCTCGAGACATGTAATACTCAACCCATTGGAATTTCTTGCGGGCTATGCAAATTTGTTACTCGAGTAACATTAGTGAAAATCCTCATATTCTACAAAATGTTCTGGTTTTTAAACTCACCTTCTTAATATATACTGCACACTTATTTAATCTATTTCATCATTCTAGAGTTTTTGAGTATATAATATGTATTCATAATCACATATAAAGGTTGACAAGTGTGAAGATGATTGTGCTACACTAGGTTTAGTTTTTGATGCAAATGCTAATTACAACTTTCTTTTGTTGATAGATTTTGGTGTCATTTTTTTATATTATCCTTTTGTTAAGTATTTTTTTATATTATCCTTTAGCCAAGTTTATTTTTCACCTTTTTTTTTTTCATTTTTTTTTAATTTTACCATTTTTAATTAAATTGTATTTGAAATTTTTTACGAACATTTGATAGAATTTGTTGTGGACTAAATTTTTAGAATTCATTGTAAAATATTCCTTAACATCTGCACTGTTTCGTCTGAACAACATTTATGCTAATATTATTTTTGATTAAAATTCGAAAGAATCTGTAAACTGTTATCATTGTGCATATATGTAAGTATAAATAAAATGATACAAAATTCTATTTTATTTTAATAAAATCAATTTAATGTATAGTAATGGTTATACATTAAATGTAATTAAGACAATATTGAAAGAGAAATTGCTAAAAAAAATCAATAATTCTTAATAAATAGCTGGCGGAATTCAGCCGAAAATTGTTATATAAACAGACAATTTTTTCATCTATTATTTACTTTTTATATAATTTATTGTTTGTCCTTCTTATATTTCTCAACTCCTATTATTTATTTATCTTTTAAGATCAATAATATTAAGTATATAACAGAGAGGTGTTACGTAAATATATTTATTTATATATAATATCCGTACCATGATTCTAACATTTTAGAAAAGGCATTTTGAACTTTTTCTTGGCAATAAAAATAAAAATAAAATAAATTAAAAGAAAATCCAATAAAATACACTTCATATC
>JANSTX010016564.1:5416-17051 GCA_027564355.1 Penthetria funebris
AATAATGATGAAATCCTACCATGCATCATAGTAATAACAACTTTAGTTTATATAGTAAGGTGATACGCAACTGGTTATGAAACAAATTACCCTAAGTTATTTATGTAAATTTTGTCGGCTCAAATATTGTATTAACGATTTTCAGGTTTAAAACGTTTCCTTTGTCAAAAGTAAAAAATCGTTATTGTTTGCCTTTCCGATTTTAGGTAATTTGCATCGGTAGTGTAAGTTTCAAGCATACAGCTAGATTGGTGAAATTGCCAAGAGAATTTATAAATGTAACACTCTGTATTCGATCATGTTGTGGTAAATGATGTGGCTGATTAACATCTTAAGGTTGTTCACTTGTTATTTAAGAAACTACTGAAGAGATGCGTGGAATAAGATAATAATGATTCCTAGATGCATACCTTAAATGAATAATCGAAGCATAATATGATAATGATTCATACACTAATACGTTTTTTTTTTTCACATATCATACAAACAGTGTTTACAGCCCACATTCAAAGTTACTGTAGTTCATTGTGTACATGATAATGTCCAGCAAATGTTCACTGAAATATTTATAAACCGAAATTGTTTGCTTTTACGAAGCATCAGTTTTCCACGGCAGTGATAAATATACATTTACATTCAAAGTTCCTAATTTTTTAATTGAAAATGTGGCTTTAGCGTATAATACACAGTGTGTAATAAGTCTAATTGATGTAACATAATACAAAAAGTTTTTATTAACCACTCATTTCGTTGTGATGATCTACAAATATTGATATGGTGCCAGCCTAAATGTATTTTACCTCTCTGGAAATACAACCACATAATATGTCAATTACGGCACGTGATTGTGTTAAAAAAATATTGATAAGTTTGTGAACGTGCTATATAAACATAAACTATTTTAATGTTGCAAGTACGGCCCTGTTTTATAGTACTCATTCAAGAAATTGTTACATATTCAATAGGGGTCACAAAAAAAAAAAAAAAATAGGGGACTATAAAATTGTATAAGGTACTTGAATAAACTGGTAAACAAAAAGCTAATATAAATAGGGGCTTTACGAGCAAGAAAAGTTATTTGAAAATAAAGCTTAATCAAATGCACATCGAGATATTGAAAGTAAAATAAGTGAATCGTGAAGTATAAGTTAATAGAAAATAAAAACAAAAAAGTGCAAGTAAATATAAAATAGAAACAAAACAGTGCAAGTAAATATTTTATTATTCTATGAATTTAGCCTGCACGTTAACCGCTAGGCCAAAGCTATTTATCAGGTAATCAACGTTGACTATAAAAAATAGCAACCTTCCAAAACATACTTTTATAACATTAACCACAAATTTGGTACTTATGTTTTGGTATTGGAACTACATTAGTAGTTTATCAGTTGGCACATGTAAATTTGAAGTTACAAATTAATATCGTAAAGACGCCCGATTGACGCCGTATGACCATACAGCGTACAGCTTAAGATGATTTGTATCTAGATTTAAAGATAACATATGTACACTCAGTTCATCAACTGCTGTTATATCGTTAGATAATCCCCTAATAGTTTTTCATGTCAACAAATATCGCACAGAAATAAACTATTCAATTCCATAGTTTCGTGTTTATTAAATTATTATAAAATCATAATTTCTAATGTCGACACCATTTTCAACTACAAGCAATAAATTATATGCTCCAACCCCATTAATTATATTCTGTAGTACAATATTTAAATTGGTACTATACAGCAATTATCTAAGGGAAGCTATTATTATTTTATTAGTTAGTAAAATTAATGATATGATTCATTACAGATAAATTTGAACATAGACATACTGTACCCTTTTTTTCGCCCCGACACTTTTTTTTCCCACTACCCTTAAAAATTAACGGTATAAATTTTGACGCCAGAGGGTGAAACAAAAACATAAAATAAACTCTTTTTCGTGTTATTTCTGGGTTGGATTTGTCTACTGCCGCTGCTCCTGAGGTGTATATTATCTTGAATACATTAGAATTTTTTTCCAAAGTATTTTATAGGCTATTGATTTAATTAGCTATGCTCAATTTATTTAAAAGTTAATTGAACGAAGGGAAAACATTAATTTAAATATATACGTATTTTTAGTCATTGCAGACAGGAAGGGAAGAAAATAAAAAAAAAAAAAAAAGAAAAGGAACAGCTTTTGTATATTCAAATTAAGGTTAATTACAGGTATTTTGTTTGATTAGTTAAAAATTAAAAGACTTAAAGATTCTGATTCTATATAGAGTCGAGAAATAGGGTGGATAATGGAAAAAAAAAAAATATATATAAAAAATAGACTGAAGTAAATGGCATTTAATTGATCCATAAATATTATGTTTTATTAACTTCATTCAGTCTATTAAAATCAGTTAAATGAGAAATAATTGATGTATTACTGATAAAATTACAGATTGAATATATAATTAAGGTATATATTTTTAATTAAAATGATATCTAAAACTTGCGGCCTCCTTGAAATATATTAGATAGATTTAAATCAATTGACGTGAACCCTCTCTATAGTTTTGTAATAATTCACTTTTGAACGTTATTACATCAGCTGCCTATATTGAGGAACAATCTCCATTAACATATGATGCATATCAATTTGAATACTCAAGGAAGCGGTTCAGACTCAGTATCCATAGGTGAGATATTTCATGGATGATTTGGTACATAGACTTGCTGATAAATGAAACACATGACAAATTATTTATAAAAGCATCACGTCCGTGTTGTCTACGACGTCAATTAAACAGTCAAAATTTTTCGCAGAAATGTTAATTATCATCATTATTATCGTCATGAAGTTTTGTATATCTGGTTCAAGTATTCAAAATTTGTTAAAAACGAGATTTTCTTGCTTTGGAGTCTGTATCAGGTGTACAGGTGTGAGGGTAACAAAACTACTTTAAAAGTAGATACTTTATTTCTATAAATACCTGATAAAAAAACAATAAACGAGGAAAACAATGTTTCCAAAATGTGTCAAAAACATTATTTCAAAACCGTAAAGAGATATACTAAACGAACATAATGCATAATAATTTTACATTATGATCAGAAAAAAATCCACTAATAATGTAAAACTAACTAATCACCAATTCGGGTGGCATTGGATAGACAATAAACGTAAATTGACTGCAAATGCTGAACACGTAAATATGATTGCAAAGGGATTACGCCGTTCAGGGAGTCTGAATATCTGAGTGTTGGAGAAATATTGATATGCTGTATATAGCAAACATGGTAGATGGGCCAATGCAAGTGCGATGTAAAATACCCAGATATTTATATGTACTTGAGGTTTTGAGTGAAGGACACTACATATCCATCCACATAATTTATATAATCATTGATTATAACATATATTGTGCTTGCAATTGATTTTAGTAATCAGTCATCCCCATATGAAGAATTATACATTCATATTTTGGTTAAAATGAAATGTCAATAAATAAACTTTGCGGATTTGCATTAAAACATAATGCATTATTATTGTCCAGATATTTTAACTGTAACCACATGTGTAACATATAAATAACGAATTGCACTCGTAAAACATAGAATATATTCATGACCGTAATAAATTCTTATAGTTTTATTTTAACAAAAGTGCAATAGATAAAGTCGGTGTCCTATGGCCATAAAGTGCAAGAAAAAGTCCTAAAGTGGGCTTCACGAATATAATAATAAAAATAATTTTGCATTTAAAGTCAAGTGATTAAAGTAATCATTTATGGATAAACATATTATGTGTATAAACTCGCAATATAATCACATATAAATACTGGCATTCATGAGGAATAAAACAGGAGATTTTGTAAAATAATCTGAAATAGGGAATGTGGAATTCATATATGCAATAAATGATAAATGATATTTTTTTTTTTGGAATTTAATATTGAATATATAGAACCAGAACTGCTATTTGAAGTATTTAGTGGTAATATCAAATAAACATATTAAAAGGATATGTATTGATTTTCAATATGGGATTGTATGTTGTATGGTAATCTGAAATATGCACATATGCTTCATCACTTTATACACCCATCTAATCGACTCGACATAATTACAATTCACGATTTTCAACCAGTACCTGCACCTCACTCAACACATTTACTACCACTACTTTCAGTCTCTGTTTTATTTTTCGACCAGGTTTTCTATTATCGTATTGATGCCAATGTAACGCAATTCTTGCAATATCCGTTTTAGCACTGCTAGTTACAGGCTCTAAGCTAACTAGGTTAGTGAAATTGAGTACGTAACTAGATGCTTAAATGATGATGATAAAATACGACACATATACCACGTGATCAATTTTAGAATAATTGCGAAATTTTCCAGAACTCTAATTAATCTCACAACGTTAACGCATTTAAGATCCAACAGATAAATCAAGAAATTTGTTTATTGATATTAGGTAGAAAATATCTTACTGAACTACACAGATTTTCTAACCAAGGTCCAGACATCTATAGTTGATTGCTTAATTTCAATTAGTTGTCTTGGTTGATATTAGAAGTTACATGCACATTATAAATGACAATTTAACGTAAATACTCTCTATGCACCTGGATGCTCTTTAGTTCATAAACTCTATTTTATTTTAGTTCATAAACTTTATTTTATTTACTAATTAAATTCATTGTTCTTTTACAGTAATTACTTACAAATTAAATTAAGTAATCTCATTAAAGAACATAAAGAGAGTGGACTATAAGCAGAACTTTATAATGAAATATGAACATTTATTAGGAAATTTAAAATAAATGCAATTTTTTAAAATTTTGGGTAGAGTACACGTACTTTGTAATTTATCAGAAACCATGGTCTGCTTTCCACAGGTAATTGCTTTCATATTGAAAACAATTTTAAACTTTTCATATCAAATTCAAATTATTTGTAGATAGCCTTCAGAATATTGTAGTTTTAAATTTGATGATTTAAAGTACTAGTATTAATTTAGCAAGATCATGTTGTAGTTGTATATTTGAGAGTATTGAATTTAAATATGAATATTCAATTCAAATGTTCACTACAAATTCAAATAATTTGAAATGCCAAAACAGAATATTCAATTTATTTCAGTAATTGTTCTTTAATATGAAATGAAATGCAGCAAATGGACAGATGTACAGATGGATATAGTACTTTAGTGAGCTATTGAACAGTCACATGGTTCAAGCTAATCAGATTTCAGTTGAAAAAGGGGCGACTATATGAAAAATCAAAGATTGTGTTCCATGTCTGTGCGAAATCTCGCTTACAAACATTTAAAATGTGGCGAAACGGTCAGCGCTGATAATATTGGTGAAGAAGTGCAAATTATTAAAACTTATTAAAGAAAGAAGTTGTTATAATAGGCATCGAAAGAATCAGTATATTCTTTGAACTGAGCATTCGGAAAAGATTGCCTGGTTTCAGCCCTGATATAGGTCATGTACAGATGACATTTAACTACATTAACTAATCAAATTAACCATATTATATATGCTGAATGTCGCCATAAATATATGATCGACAGCCTTGATCTAGTTATGCTGCGGAAAGTTCTGTCACTAAAATTGACGAACTGCAAACTATTGCATCGTGAACTGATTGGTATTGTATTCATTGACACTAAATAAGTAATATTTCAAAGAATAAACTAATACAGATTGATACGATGAAGTTATGTGTTGAAGTCGATAGAAGAATAATAGGCAATTTATAATGAGCTTCCAATGGTTTTGCTGTTCACAGTGCTAGAGGATATTTATGTATGGTTGCGAGAGTTTCTAAAAGCAAAAATAAATAAATAAATAAAATCAATAATACTCACGTCTAAATGTAAGACATCTAAATATAGAATTTAAGATGTTATAACTGAAAACGTCAAAAGTTTAAAAACAAAAATTTTACTTTTGAACACATTGAAAATAATAGAACAAGTGATTTTCCCCGGAACGAAAGTGTATAAATAAATTAGAAGTTAATAGAATAGAAACAAAAAAATATTGCAAATTATTTTCTAATTTTTAAGTAAATCTGAGAGCCTTTTTTTGTGTTTTTTTTTTTTGTTTTTGCCAGAAGTTTTAAGAAAGGGATATATACGACCACCTCTTCCTCTTTTCCGTTCAGCATAAATTTATTGGCAGCATATGTTCATAAATCTTGACATAGTGAAGTGAAATATAATTGCCATGATTTTGAATAATAAATTATTCAAAATTTATGGGAAAGGTCCTTTTTTTATTTTGCTTTAGCGAATAGAAGCAAAAAATATAAAATAAAAAAATACTAGCGATAAATATAACATATTACATTGTGATAAAGTTAAAGACTTTAATTCTGCATAGTACTATGGTGGTGAAAAAATCATTATACTAATATTAATAGATGTTACCCAATTCATGTGTATGTGAACACTGAACAATGTTGATTTTTCACCAGAAAACACCAAATTGTCGTGTTCGCCACTTGTATACATGTTTAGCGATACCTTCTTTTTGATTGTTCAAGTTTTGTTGGTTCTAGTGCCGATATTAAATATACAATCGCTTAAGTTCAGCTGTTTAGTCAATTTGTGTCCTTACCATTCGAATCGTTCCTAAGCCTTAGTTACTTAGCCAACTCTTCTTATGTATAGTATATTAGACCACATTATTTTATGTTTATATCCAATGTATTAACGAGGTATTTTGTCTTCAACAATAACTTAAAATTGCATGTTGTAATTAAATATATGTTAATTGATACCAACAAAATAAAACTAAGTGGATAAATTAGCTATTATGCCTAAAATTTATAGGCTTCCATAGCAATAAGGAATTTGAATTTTAACTAAATCATGAAGAACCACAGACATAAATTTAAATGTTCATCCATAGAGCACGACTATAGGAACGAGTATAATGTAACTTTTAAATCAGGATACTTTTCAAGTGCTATTCATTTGCATATATGTGTACATATTCCACGAATGGAATTTATAATGTAATCAACATAAATAAATAAATATGCATAATATTTCATTTGCTATTTTATTATAATACATGTAAGCATAGATATAGAGAGATAGTAAAACCACAAAGCTTTTCATAATTGACACTTGAGTTTAATCAATAAAATGCAATGGTAAATTGGCATTTTTAAAAAAAATAAAACCCTAAATAAATAGTGATTGATGACACCCATTAAAATGGTACCTAATGCGTGACTGACATAAAGTAAAAATAATAAAAGGTGTAGGAGCCAGGAATTTGATAAAAAAAAAATGAGGAAACAGTCGCCATCTGCCAACAAATTAAGCAAGCGACACAACACAGGACACACAAATCATAATTATTACCGTAATCTTTTCAACTGTTTTCATTGAAATTCGAACGACATCAGCGGTTATCTGCATTACCCTTAACTTTTTAATTCTCTTTTGTATGAAACTTTCATATCGCTGTTCAATTTTCGTTTTTTTTTGACGAATTTGCAAGACGAACGTCTCTTTGGTACTTCCTGAGAGGTGATATGTTTACAACACAGTCACGAGTTGACGGATCCTGTTATCTAGATTTTTCGTTACTTCAGTAGGTTTGGCATTAACTGCATCAGACCATTAGATATAGTAACCATTTACTAGTTTGGTTATAGCTGACGATCATCACCATTAATTCAATTTTATCATATTTTCGTCTCAGGTTGTAGAATTCAATTCGCAATTCAACTCCTTAAAACTGTTGATCCTTAATAGTTCTTATTATATTAGATGTAACTAGTTCATTTTAGCATTTCCATTAATAATGTAATGAGCAAATATCTCCTAAAAGGGTGACAGAATAATTTCAAATTCAAACACCCGTTGAAATTTCTATTTTTATGTGGAATGCACGACATTATCAATTGATTTCGTTTCATAGATTCCTTCTTTTTTTTTTTTTATTTAAATTTCTATTTCTTCAATAGCAAATAGAAGTTAAACTATTTTTTTAAGGACTATGACGATATGGGATATCATCATCATTCTCCACTATACGTACGTACGAATGCCACATCATTTTATAAATGTAAATTTTCTTTTATTCAAAATCACTTTACACACTTATGAAGTTACCCACAAAAGAAATGCAATTACTTAAAGCAAGATCTTTGCATTTGAGAACCGAAAATTGTAATAAATCAAAGGGGTTCAGAAAGGACTTTTTTTATATATTTTTCCTTTTTGAAAAAGAAAAAAGAAACTTCTTTTCTTTTTTTTTTTTGGAAAAGAAAAAGAGTAAAATAAAAAAAAATGTCAATGCCATTTTAAAAGCCATTATTAAAAATCCTTTTTGTAGTTCTTCTGTGTACATATAACCATCAAAATTAAGTGCCTTTTTCACAATTTATTTATTTGTTTTTCTGCTCATTTCAACGATAAAATAAAATAAATAAAAGAAATTTTCAATTTACTATATTTACATAAATTATAATTTAGTGAAAAGAAAAAGGCGAATTTAAAGTAGGTTTTCAATTTGCGAAAATATCCATCCTGTGGATGCGAGGCCGACAAAGTTTAATTGAACCATTTTAAAAATGTTAGTTGTTTTAAAATTTGACTAAAAATATATTTTTAGGGTACATATAGTTGTATGGCTATAGCCTTACATTTTATCATCATCATTAATTTAACATCACTGATTGTCAGAGCTGACTGTCAAGGTGCTTGCTGCAGCATGAGCAAAAACTATACCACTACACTTAAGCTATAGCTAATGTAAAGCAAAAACTAAAAATTCGGAATATTTACGTACCTGATAAGGTGATTCAATCAAAAGATTAAGTGTATTTAAATTGTGTACTTACATGTACTATAATTCAAAAGATCTAAAAATAACATAACAAATACCCGAATATTGGATATGAGTACAATTCACATCATCAAATATAGTGTAACAGAGTTGCCGTATCGAATCATATGTATGAAGAATATATTTTGATAAGCACAAAGAAGAGAAGGAACAGCATCTGTCAAATGTCGAGGAGAAGATAAAGAATCCAGAAGAAGTGGATATAATAAGATATTAAAAGAAGTGCTGTTTCTGCCGGAAGTCAAAAAATAATGGCATCTATTAAAGAAAAATAGAATGGCACAAAAGTTTCAAGAATGACAGTGTTGCAGTTTGCGACCAAAAACTATTTTACTCATCTATCATCGTGAAGAACAACAAATAGTCGTTCCGCAATTTTATGAATTTTTTTTAGAGAAATAGAGGGTTGTCGGGATACAGTACAAGTTTTCAAGATTGGCAGTACTACAGTTGTCTCACATCTGCCACCAAAAACTAATCCAGTCATCTGTCATAGTGAATATATAATTTTAGGTTGGTGGTATGCTTTATTCAATTACATTCAAAATGAAAAAAGCTATTTGCATAACCTATAAAGTCTCAAAATTACTAAAAATTTTAAGGTGTCTAAATATCACTTAAAAACGGTTTGGCTTAGGATTAGCCATTCCGATGTGTTGAATTTATTGTCAAGACACTTGGGAACAGAGATAAAAACTATGTTATCAACATGTACATTTGTGAGATGCTCTTTCTGGTATTCAAAATACTTTAGACTCCTCAATGAATGGGATATCTAGCATTGCTTAATTGGTCAACACTTCGGTCGGGGCTCTTACGACGTAGCTCTATCAACTTCGCATCTTCTTCTCCTACACTTCTTCCCATATTCCTACAATCGCTAAATACTGGTTTTAGCAATCCCTTTTTCCAGTTGAAGTCATAATTCAAATTCCACTAGTTCAGGTAGTAGAAGAGTTGGTTGACCAAAACCAATATGGTATATAACTGTCATTAAAGAATCTGATAGTCGATATTAATATATGGTGTATGTGTAAGGTTGAGATGATCATGACAAATGTCACGGAAATAAATTGATTGCAAGGCAACGCTGATGATGATGATGATGATGATTTGAAATCAATTTAATTTCGTCATATTCACAAATTGTATAGAATAAAATTATAATACTTCAAATAGAATTTGTATATGCATCCGTAAGTGGTGTTGCATACAAATAACGTGCACCTTATTGGAAAATGGAAAATCGAGGAATTTTTTAATATGACTTGTTCTATTTTATGTATACTTTTCATCTTATTGTCCTTTTATTTAATAAAATGTTGTTCATAAATGAAATTCCAGTATAAAAAAATTTAAGTTATCGCAAAAATATGCAACATATGAGACATTTAGTACTCGTATTTATATAAAGTGGAATTTTCCAGATATAGAAAATATTCAATAAATATTTGTGCTTAGTTGTCCCATTTCTTTATTATGTGTACAATTTAAGTTATTTTCATCCCTTAAATATATGTACTGGATGACAATAACTATATAATTAGATTTACTACATTGAACAAATATTAATGATTTGCTATAAACTACAGATTTTCAATCCCCCTTATCAACAAAATTCAAATTATTTGGGCAAGCTTGTCAGAGCCGGTGGACCAAAATTAACATGATGAAGAATTGTCAATAAAAATGCTGATATCAATGGTAATATGTGAATAAAGGTGAAGGTGTTGACCACAAATCGTAAGCATTGGCAGTTCTTCGTTGATACCGTATGCTCTAATGTGGAATGAATATTCATATAATGAATTTTTTAACACAACTGAACTCCTTTATCCATGAAACTATTCAGTCTGTAAAGATTTTAAAGTAGTTGAATTAGCTGCATGAAAAAAGCTTGGGCTCATTTTTCATTATTCGAAACGTCTGTCAGTCGCTGTTTGAAAATTTGTATTTATTGAGACATTTACAAAATGTTAAAATGAAAAACATAATTTTTTTTTTCCCTGAATGTAATTTATTATCCTTCGATTACATTTTTTACTCTCTTGGGGAAAATTTTCATCATTGGAAAAACAAAGGGAAAATAATAATAAAAAACAAAAAATAACAAGGAAACTGAAACGTGATTAAAATTTGTTGGTACATAACTTAATTGACAAACTTCATTTATGATTTATTTGGTTTTTAACATTTTTTATGCTTCATCTTTATTTTTTACATTTAAATATTGGCAAGGTATATTTTAAACGGACGTGTTTTGAATAAACTTTTTTCTTTTTTTTTTTTTTTTTAAATCACGAGAATAAAAAATAAGACAAGAATCATGAGAAAAATTACTCTGCGAGTATCTAAAGAATATATTAAAATTTGTTAGTATACCAAAAATTATAAGGTAATTTTTGCCCTGTTACATACAACTTTGAAGACGTGAGTTCAATTATCTTTAGGGGTATAAAATTTAATTTAAGTGAATTATTTGATTGGTTAAGCATTAAATTTTATAAGAAACGTAAGTATCTTTTCTTATGTTGATTTATGTACAGTGAATCTTTAGAAGTTGTTAGGTAAATGTTTATTTAAAAATTTATGGAGTCTAGATTGAAGTTATTATAATAATTGGATTGGATGCACATTGTTCAAGTGATTGAGAAGAGTTCATTAGATGATACGTAACAAATACCTTCTGTATTGTTATAAAAGTGTGTTTTGGGAGGTTGCTATTTGTTATATACAACGTTGATTCCCTGATAAATACTTGTTTGCCGAGCGGTTAACGCAAAG
>JANSTX010016575.1:0-17050 GCA_027564355.1 Penthetria funebris
GTGCAACTCGTGTGTAATAAAATAATTCATCAATATTGGGGTTGTTATGTGTTTGTTTGCTAGTGAAATTGAAGGACGGATCGGCCACATATGTACTCGTACTCATAAAAAAAAAGATTACAAGCAACATTCAGATGATGTACAAAATAATAATAATTTTATAAAAGGAAGATATTCAACAGGATAATAAAATTTATTTGAATGTAACAAGAGATTTATTGGAGGAAAATAAACAAAAGGCAAAGTTTTAACAGCTTTAATATTAACTAAAATAACGTAAGTACATAACACACTCTTTTATATAAGTACATAAATTTATAATTTAATAAATTAAATTGAATAATATAATAAATAAGGGATGAACGAGTATATATATAATTTATAGGATGTAATTTATATATAAGAATTTAAGGAAATTTTGATGAAATTCGAATAAAGAATACGCTTCTGATCCCGGTATCGTGTGTCTAACTGAGGTGTTGATTACTTAAATACTGTCATAAATGGCTTCGACATAAAAACCGACCTAAATGGTTCTTTCATCTCTACATTATTCCACTAATAGTGTTTCCTGTCTTCGTTCAAATCATTTAATTATATGAGGTGCACACTTATATGATAGATATTGGGTATAGCCCAAACCAATAACTGTTTAGGCTTGAATTTTAAAATAAAACTAAACCATAAGTGAAACTAAAAAGTTGCTTCACAGTATGAAAACGGCATACATAATAGTGGTGATTTAGGTCTTATAAATGGAACAAGTTGGAGGAATTGGATACAGATATACGCTCTCTGAAATCGGTTGAATAAATTTTACATGGATAGGTTGACAGTAATTTGCATGAAATTCGTAATAATTGTCACAAAATACAAAAAATTAAAATCATGTTCGATATTATAAACAAACGCACCATCGACCATTGCAAGTTAATGCTTGTTTTACTCTTTATTGTTAAGGACACAAAATAAACATAGAAATTTGTGAACATTTTTCTTGAATTCTTGAAGGTCTTATAGTGTAGGAAAGACATTGTTAAAAATATGGTTCCACAGACGAGAAATACGCGACGTAAATGTGACAGGAAAATTAATTGTCCGACCAAATATGTGTACGATAGAATGCAAGTGAAAAGTATGTGTAAATCGTGTGTTGTGAGGAAAATGCCGAATATATCATTAAGTCAGCGATCTCATCGCAGATCAATTGTCAAGAAAATATTTTTCGCGTTCCCACATTGCACTGAAGAGAATTTATATGATCTACTATTTAATTATCAACTAAAAGTTAAAGTGTCGTTGATTTCAGTCAAAGAAACTAAGGGCTGTCACTCAACCCATTTGTGAAAGTCATGATCAATTAGATGCGACTTAATTAATAACATGTCTTTTTTGCATAATAGTTTAGATTTGATGGCCGACGTTAAATCCCGAGTTGGTCAGCAAATTTCCATCAAATTAGGATACAGAGTATCAAGTTTTTATGATAAATGTCACAGTAGCGTCATCTTAGAATTAAATTCCACAAGTTTAGTTCCACTCAGATAATTATTTTCAGATCAGTACTATGAGTAAAGATCATATTTTCACGAATATTGCACATCAACATCGTAAATTTGAAGTTATAGATGATAGTCATTTAATGATAAATGATAAAAAATATCTAAAATAAAGTTGTGCACCAAACGGATTGGTGGGTTATACCCGAATCACACTTGAAACAATCATAAGTTATTACGTTACCCAGAAATACTTAAATGTCCCTTCAGAAATTTTTTTATTCAATTTTTTTAGTTAAAATAATAATTTTTTATGCCATAGACTCTGTCAAATGCCTTCGATATATCGAGTGCAAGCACTCGAATTTGTAAAATTTTACTCCAAATTTAAAATTGGTCATACTATCTCAAGTTGATCTTCTAGATCGTAAGGCATCGATCATGAATAATATTGTTTATTTCGTGAAAATATATGAGTATACCATCATTTTTGTACAATCTACTAAGTTGTTTCGGATAATAAATGCTTATTGAATAATTGATCCAAAAGTTTTCGCCATAGCGAAGAGAAAGCTTTTAGAATATTTCATTTTGTCTCAAAAATTTTGTCTCTTAAACATTCGTTTGTGCATTTAGACATATTGATGAAAATACGGAATGTACGAAACATATGATTATCTGGACAAAAATGTGGATAAAGTTTTTTTTTTTTGTTGTTGAAAACATTGCACATCGGGCACAACATGCAACAAATTCAAACATCTACCATCTGTTTTAGAACAGAATATCAAATTCAATTTAATGACTGTTTGCTAGTTTCAAATGAGGTTCAAAGAATTCAAATTTATATAAATACCTTGAATGACTTGTTGTATGGGTCTCAAAGTTCAAGTTTCTCAGAATCCGGATAGCACTACGGGCTAAAATTAACAATTACTAAATTTCTATGTTGGCATACATAATTAAAAGTGTATGCATACATAATTAAAAGAGTAGATATGTATATTAATTTACTGTACAAGCGTCAGAGTAAAATTCCATTTGAAATATCATTGCATTTCTAAAATACTAGACGAGCAGAATTATTTGGGAGTGGTAGATTACAAAGTCTAAGTAAATAATTTAATTTTTGAATATATGAAGCAATTTTATGAGTAGGATGAAATTAATTAACAGTAATATTTGATTTCCACATATAACATCATGTGAAAAACTATGCTGCGAAGAGAAAAATAATAAACAAAAGGTATGCGACAGGATAAAATAAAGGATCATTAGAGTATTTTTATAAAATAACAGAACTGTTAGGTAGGGTGTAAATATAAAATGTGCTATATATAGAAACATTTAGAAAATGTATCAAGCGTAAATTGAGAATGTTGTACATAAAACATCATGGTATATTTTGGCAATAGCCTTTTATTTTAAAATATCCGGTCGTATAACATATATTAAGCGATATGAAAGTTGCAGTATTATACTCTAGAACAAAAGAAGTGCTATCATTTTATGTTTTTCTCTTTTTAGTGACTTATGATATACTGCTAATTGCCTGGTATCAAGCAGTGTGAAAGTTGACTATAAATGGTGTCATTGTTGTCAAATGATGCCTGCTCCGTTGGTACGTTAATCTGAACTATTTTTCCACATTTATCACTTCTCTTGAATCTTGATTTTCATTCGACTCATCAATACAGGTGACCGATATAACTGGGTATAGTCATTTGTTGTGCTTTCATTTCATCTAATCTCGCTTAATCCAAGAATATCGAGTTTGCACCTATTGAGGTCTTGAGCCATCTACGCCAGTCTCGTCGATCCAATCATTGTTCTAACGTTCCGAGTTCTAAATCGTTTTTGATTACGTGAGTGTGTCTTCATCATATTTCTATTCAATCCGAAGCCAATTTTGGACATTTTTCGAGCAATGTAAACGTACGAAATGCATGCACGCAACTGTTGGTGTAGGCGAATTTTATTTCTTAATTGGACGCCCAACCGCACCTCTTTGTACCTGCAATTTTTGTCATGTTTGAATTGATGTTTGTATCAAACTACAATACGTCACCACGATGAGATATTTTAAGCACTTAATCAACATTTAAATTCAGGTTATGATATGGTGATTAATTTTCTTGAATAGTTTATAATCTTTATGCCATCCATCACATAAGCCATTCTACCATTGAAACCTGTCTTTGCAATACGTTTTTCATCATTCTCAAAATTCAGTGTGAAAAATTGAATTGCCAATAAAAGGCAGATAGGATATGTCATGTACCTTTAATAATACAATGTTATTTTAATTTTATATATGTATACTTATTGTACCAATGACAAAGATGTGAAATTAATTTTAACAATTAACTGTTTAAATGCTATTATAATGCCTGTCGTCTAGATACGATTACATAGGCAGAATTGTAATAAATTATTAGAAGCATATGTTATTTGCCGACTTAATAAAATGAATATTTAATTATTCCCTTATAAAATATTACCACTTTCATAGCACAGAAGGTTTTGTATCATTATCTTTAAATCTCATACATTTCGGAAAGTTGGAAAGTTTTAGTCCTACCCTCATCGACATATAGAAAGTGATAATAATGAGAAAATTCATTACAAGATTTAATTGAATAAATTTTATAGAATATTCTTAAGACTGTTAAATACTAAAACACCAATCTTATTAAGTACTTAAAAACAATAGGCATAATAGGAATGAGTATATGTGAAATTCATTCATATGTGGGGGGATGTCTTTTCCAATAAAATAAAATTTTCTCACACTTAATATTGCGATATTTTAATGTTGTTTTCAACCTTAGACATTGTAAGGGGTTCTCGCTAAATTCGTACATTTTTAGAATTTTGTTCAATTGTACCATAGATTGAATATTATTTTCTAATATACTCGTATATTATGCATACAATTTATATATATATAGACGTTTCTGTACTTATACTCTGGCCAGAAGTTGGGTAGGAAGAAATAATTTTTGAACTTTTACAATTGTTCCTTATTGTAAACTTTTAGTTATGTTCCATATATATTTTAGTTATAGTTCAATGGATTAAATGAAATTTAAATAAGCGAAAAAGATTAACAAATTTTATGTAAACATTCTACCATATAATGTAAACAAACTTATGCTTAAATTTACCATTCACGTTTCCTCTAAAGTCCTTTATATTCACTCAATATTATCATCATCTTCAAAGTAAATGTTTTGCAGTCCCTAATAAAGTTATCAACTTTTGTTAACGACTTCAACTCAATTGAATTTTCAATAAATTGAATTATCCCAGCTTTGTATTCCATATGATTAGATCAATATATCTATAAATAACTGTGTAGAGAGAGATTCAACAGGTGGCAAGTAAATTGTAGCTATACTAAATTGACAGCAATTGGACTGAAAAACTAACATCTAACTTACTAAATCCACCTTTGATCTCATGTTAATCGACTAGATAAAAAATAGCTTAGAAACTGACAATTTTTTGCATCATTCAACTGAATCATTCAGATGCAGAATTGCATAACTATAATCGATTCTATTTATTTGCCATCCGCGAATCTCAATTTGCAAATATAAAATAATACGTTTTATTAAATTAAACAGACAAAAAATTAAAAATGACAAACTATTCTTTACATCACAATAAAGCTACTAATATTCATTAATTTTGTTGTGATCTTCTAAACTAGCGTCAAATTTTCATTAAAATCAACCTATTATATGATAATATCATAAATAAATTCAGAAATTCATTTTAATTTCAAATTAGCAACCCTGACCTGAAATTAAATATTAGTAAGTATACTTCGATGACCGGGCCTCACAACAATAACTGTATTGCAAATATAAATGTTTATCAATCAATGGGTTTATTTACGTAAAATATTGAACTGAAAAATAATTTATATATTTCTGTTCGCCTGTTCCAAACTTGATGATTTTGAGATATTTTGTTTTGACGTAGAAGTGAAGTGATCTTTTAAATTGATACTGAGTTATGAATTCCTAATGGCAATTTTTGATAAAAAGTTGAATATCATTGTTTGGGTTTTTAGTTCTCAATTATGTTCGCCAGACTCATTATAGAATTACAAATACAATAGGTCATTTCATAGATAAAGCGACTTGGAATAAGATATATGTTAGCAATTTCTCATTTGTATAATAGGAATGCATGACTAGAAGCCGACAATATTTTCGGATGGAATTAAAATTATCTCTAGGACGGGAATGCCGATTCGGTGGAGAATATGTCATGGACGGTTATAGTAATAGACTCAGTATATATGGCAATAGTACAGGGACGGTTACAAATATAAACTCAGTTGTTTCAGTACACAGAATAATCTATCTAATTTATTCTTTTACATCACATAAATTTCTGTGAACCTAAATCAACACTTACCTTCCCTGCATTTTCTTCCATTTCTTCCACCTTGGAATTATCTATCATCAAACTATCTACGAACATTAAATCATAATTAATTCATCTTCATAATGTCATTAAAACACTACTTCAATTCGCCAAAACTACACTCACAGACTAAAAAAAAAAAATTTAAAAAAAAAATGTTACTACCTTGAAATTAATTTACTTTTATTTACATTCAATTCAATTTACATATTTATCAATCTCTCAGTCGAGTCTCCGATATCGGAATGACGCACTTCGGCTAATTTTTTCTTTTTCCTTCTCCTCTATCCCCTACCTAACCCCCATAGTCACTTTACACTGGTTTTAGTAATTCTTTTTCGCAGTCTTTCGCAGTTTTAGCCCCAATTAGTCTCCAAGTTTCCCACAATGTGCATATCACTGAACCATCAAAAGCTAACAGGTTAGTATTTGTACAATAAGTATCTGGGTTCGATGTGCTGTAAATGTAAAATTGTTATTTTTCCAAAATGATGTACAAATGTCATCTAATAAAGGATTTTTGAAGTTGAATTTGAATCACGTAAATTTCTTCCACATTGAATCTTCTTATCTTTAACTCAATATTTCTATAACATTGTCATAGAACAGAAAAACAGGAAATACAGCCTTAATTAGCTAACAAACTCAATTTATATCAGTTGCATACAGCTGTAAAATAGATAATGACTTTAAGATAAAAGAAGTAATGAAATGTAAATGTTCAAGCTGCAAAGAATAGTATCTCCAAAAGAATCAAAAGAGCATTAAGTGTATAATCTATCAAGTGCTGCTCTAAAATAAATCCTGCACCTTGTACATTATGTAAACGTTTACGCCTCAAGGGCGCATACATTAAGCGTTATGTTACAGAACAAATTTAGTATCAGGCTAACAGAAATATTTTAAAAATTCAAGTTTACTACTTGTTTAGCGTATATACCACTTGTTCTTGATATAGAAAATTATATTCTTGTCATTAAGCGGAATAAATGTCTCCACTTGTTTTCGTAACTTATTACCCAGAGACTAAATATGTTTTACCATGACATCACACAAATTTTACCGTGTGGTCAAAAAAGTTTATCATGAGTCCACATAAGTATATTATTATGAAACAACATTAGTAGTACGTTACGAAGCATCGATATCAAAAAAAAACCTATATTTTTTACCTATGATTGCAGCAACCTATTAATGCCATAGTCGGCCACACCATTTACCACCAAATACAATAGCGGTGAATATAAGCGAAAATTAGAAATGCGATCATATATGGTACTATACAAAAGAAATCAGCCAGGACAAAGTGACTACAATTGAATCAAAAATATATTGAAAAACGTATCCTTTTCTTATATTTTTAAGTTTGCGGAAATTTAAATTAACATTTTGTTAGTTTGTGACAAAGAAATAATTGAAAAGACTTTCACTTGTTTTACATGATATTCAAACACGTGTAGTTAGGAAAAATCTAAAATTTGGTCCTTTTGTGTTCATGCATCAAATTGCGAAATTCTCCCGACTTATTTTCATAGGCAAATGAGGTGATGTTTAAAAAATGATTGTGCAGTTCAAAAATACTTGCGGTAAAACCAACGTAAGTTTTGATAGCAAAAGTTGTGCTTCAAAATAATTAATTGTGTTAATTTCAATTGTTAAAGAAGAAAGAACTGCAATTGAACGTCACAATTTATGTATCCATAAGTTGTTAATTAATTATTTTGTACCATATTTTTGTCAGCGTTCCAAATGTTTCTATGACAACTTTTGCGTCGTTCTTATCTACAAGGGATTTAGCATTTAGTGCTGTTGTATATGCATGTATAATACATTTGTTGATTGATTTAACATTCGAAAATGGATTGAAATAAATTTAAACAGAATTGAGACAATGATAAATCAACCTAAAATGTTTTTGTTAAAATACAATTTTCTATATTGGATTGTTGTAACCCTATGTATGTTGGTGGAAATGTTGTAAATTATATATAAAAATTACGTCAGAAATACAGCCAATAATATATTAAATAAAGGTTCTTTTGTTAAACATAGGCTCATCAGAATCTGGTTTATAATTTTGTTGACTTTTCGTCAATAAAATTATTTCTTCCATCCCTTATACCAAGACTGATATTAGTTTTTATCATATATTCTTTCTATGAAATTATACGATGGTATGCCCTGTTAGAGGAATCTTTTCTCATAAATCAATAATTAAATATATGAGATATTTATATATATTATATATATGATATATTATTTAAATATATTCATTCTATATTACTGCGTATAGAGTCTGTTATTCGCCAGTATAATGATCAAATTCTATTTGATCATCGCGTTTACATGCCACAACCATCATTGTTTACGATTTCTGGCAAAGTACCCGCACTTCACTTCACGTTTTACCACTGGTAACAGCCTCTTTAATGAATAATTTGCCTAAGTGTATATCCGATTCAATTCTGATTTGTTTTCTCAAGAAGCATAAATGGTGCCATTGCCTGTTGCACTCCTAATTAATTGGGTACATATCAATTAGGCATTCGTTTAGTGCATTCAATATCGAACACGGATCCTATAGAGTCATATATGAAAATTTCTGATATCCATTTCATTTCCTCAAGCTTCGTATTAATATATTCTTTTCTTTCTTGCTCATTCAGGGTAGTCCTTCGTTTCATCAATTCATTTCAATTCATCACAACACTATCATTGTCTACTTTAAGTGTTAATGTTATTCAAATTTTATATTATTTAACCCTCTATTTTGATACTTTAATATGTATAGTCTCACGGTAATACTTTTTGTTTGGTCTCACAAATAAATTAATGTGATATAACGGTATTAACTTACGAAAATATAGCACTTATTCCGTTTCAGGGAAAACAAAATTATTGTTTACGCCCTGAAACAAAACAAGTGATAGACTTTTAAAACATTATCTAATGTTCCTGTTTGCCTGTTATTAAATATAAAAAAAAAAAAAAACTTTTTTCATGCTACTAACTACACTACAACTAATACAAAACAAGTGAAATGTACGAGTATATGCACAGATCAATAGTCTATTCAAGTTTTTGTTTCTCCGATGGCCATTCAGCTTTGAAACTGGAATGTATTTTATTAACATTATGGTGTTAAATTACTGTTGTCAATATTCATGAAACATCAAATGTCCATCAATTCTACATTCGAATTCACCTAGTTTGGTGAGATGATTTTCCACCCTAAACTAAAACAGTCTTGAAATTTGTGGTTTCTGATTTAAATTTCAAATAATTTTTTTTTTTTGTTATTTCTATGCAAAACTGAATAATAGCTCCATCCAATGAATATTCTAATCAATTATAGCCCCATCATCCAAGTGGTGTACACGTCAAAATAATAATGTTGAAATTGAATTACATGAATCCAAACCTTGTCTGAGTGGTCCATTTTAATTATTTCAAAGAACGAACAACCAGTGTCTATGAAATTTACTTAACCAATTCCTTACACTTCAGTTTGAAAATGTTTTTAAATAAGCTTATATTTGTAAATGTAAAGAATTTTCTACTTTCCACTTTACTAAATAAACCTATAATTTAAAACTACTTTAAGAAACCTTTCCTTTTTGTTAAAAAAAAAAAGAAGAAAAACATCTTTAGATATTTTATCCGTCTTGCAAATGTGATTATACTATTGTGAAATGGGAAACTATTCCATTTAATGTAATTTGCATAAAATAAGCGAAAGAAAATGTTCCAATACTAAAATAAAACGAATGGAAAAGGAACGAAGGACATGATATATAATTTTATTTGTTTCCAATTGAAGGAAAACCAAAATAGAAAATTCTACGAACATTTGAATAAATTTTCATGATTATTTTTTTGTAAATCTTCTTATTGCAATTATCCTTTTTTGTATTGTTTAGAATATGGTGGTATGCAAATGATGAAATTCATGAATTGGTTTAGATACTCGTTGAGAAATGTTATTAATGTACAAATTGAAAGCCATCATTAACACATCATCCTTCCATTATATAATTTTTGGAAATTTTAAAATTTAAATATAGACGAATCGTATGAAAGTGTAGAAAAGAAAAAAAATTGAAGTGATTGTACTGGCTCAAGATCGTCAACAATGATGGTTGTTCGTTGACACCCTATGCTCCAGTGTGGAGTAAAAGTCGAGATGATTGCAACCCATTGATCTGATAATATTCAACCACTTTATCCTAACATGTCTTGTCTATTGACTGTATACATATACAATCTTCTAATACAGCTGGATTTTCCAGAAAGCAATAGTGCAAATTACTTTTTTTAAACTATTTTACTTCCATCGAATCTCGTTTTATCCAATCATATACTATTTGCGTCAATTTCGTCTGCTCAAATATTGTTTTGCACGTTTCAGGGATTTCTTAAAATAAAACTTGACATCGTATTTCCAATTGAACCTAGGGCATCAGATGTTTATTGACACGTCATAATTGATAATACGTTTTCGGTGGTAAACATATATTAAGTAGCCTCCATATAGATAGTTAGCTGTTGACTGCTCCATGTTCAGCAATTTATTTTGAATCAAATAGATGTGCATGATGTAATATTGAGAAGAATGTGTACATTCCATTTATTGATAGATGACGTATCCTTTTCTAAATTCATATCTTGCACATCGTCAATTGTATTTTGTTTCAGTTTCGTCATATGTTTTTAAAAAATTTAACTTATATGTCTTTCAACATCGATAATCTATGCATGGATCTGACTGCCTGTATGGAATAATTAACTGCCTTATTTGAATCCTTCCATCATTTTGATATGAGATAATAAAAATGTGAATTTCAAATTTGTTAAAACATACTTTGCCCAAAGGTAAACATAATATTAAATGGTAATTTCTAGTTAATTTTCCAATAATTTTAGTATAAATTTCAAAACAGATTCCATAAACATGATACACTTATTTTTCAAACAAAAAACGTAATTAACTTTCAAATAATTTATTTATAAATACCCTTATCAGTTATTCATATACATATATATATATATATGTATATACGTATATATGGATAATATTACTGAAAACAAATAAGGGTAGGTGCTACCTGATTTTATGTAGAAATATAAAAAAAAATCGCTTAAACTTTTCCCCTATTTGATTGACATTTAACACGGAAATAATTTATAGAAAATATTAATTTTCCATAAAATACCACCACAATAATAGGCTCACAGTTACGGGGATGTTTTCCTGTATATATGATATATATTAGTATGAAGAAAT
This sequence comes from Penthetria funebris, assembly GCA_027564355.1. Taxonomy (NCBI): domain Eukaryota; kingdom Metazoa; phylum Arthropoda; class Insecta; order Diptera; family Pleciidae; genus Penthetria; species Penthetria funebris. The sequence continues at coordinate 11,224 of JANSTX010016575.1, forward strand.
TGTTGTGGAAACTGGTGCAAGTGGCTAAGGAATTGAAGAGGTACATACTCGATATTGTAGGTTTGTGCGAGATTAAAATGGAAAACGGAGAAAAGACTGTGTCCAGTGAAATCCTTTTGATTTCTCGAAAATCGAGTCGTATAATATTGTCTGTGCAAAGTGCTTTCTTATTGACTTAAACCCGGTATCTGATCGACAATGTTTCTGCGTTCATATCGTTCTCCTCCGTCATTATGAGCAAATAAAAAGTTATTTTGTATTTTAAATTAATTAAATGGAATCCACTCCCTCAAGAATGACTTTAATTTGCGGTCGTTTAAAAATTTTAAAAAATCTAAAGCTTTTTTAAAACAAATTGTTTATCGGTACTATTATATGACTGCAAAATGTGGAATGTGACAAATAACATATCGTGTTAAAAATTAAATTTTTTGGCAATAGGTGCCTCAGACACCTCCTGACCAAGTATAATATCGATCAAGAATTTGTTAAGATTGTCAAATCTGCGGATAATGAACAGAACCGTTAACTAAGGATACATTGAGGCGGCAACTTGACAATGTTGCAAAATATGCCCATCACTGGAGCCTCAGTACAATTAAAGTTTCGATCTTATAAAATACTATGGCGATGTACCGTTATAAAGGGGATGGAAAAGAAGGGAATGGAATGAAGAGAAAGTGCTGGCTATAGATCATCATCAATAGCGCTTGTTCGTTGACGCCATATTTTCTACCGCATGCAATAAAGGTAAACACGATGTTGAGATGACATTAAACAATTAACTGAACTTAATGGATGGATGTATGGATGGATGGATGGATGAATGAATGAAAGGTTTCATTCAATATAAAGTAGAGAGTTTTGTTTGGCATTATAAAGGATCAGATCATGTGTACGTATAGGGAAATATGTAACAGAATTTTTGACAATTATAGAAAATTAAAAAAAGTGGAATTTATTTAATTCAAAAATAAATCAATCTAGATCAATCATTTGGGGATGGAAAACATACAATGCTAATTAATTGGAAAACTAATCCTGAAATAATAGAATATATTCGTGAATAAGAAAACACAAAAGTTTTCCTTTTGCACAATATGTGAAAGTATATGCGGTATCGTTTAATTCGAATAATATATGGAATTTATATATAAACCATGGAAAATTGATTACCCCAAATAAAATATAGTTGATAGGGAAAATCATTAAGTTATATATTTTTATTATTATTATGATACGAATTAGAAATCAGACCCTTTATCCTAGTGAAGAAGAAAATAATTAATTTCTCGTCTAATAAATTTCGATGTCTAAATTTGAAATGATCGACGAGAATTTGGAATGTACGAGTACGAATTGCTTTTGTGGTTAAAAATAAGTTTTCGAAATCAGTTGCAAATGAACGTTTACCATAAATTAGAACTGGTGGGCATTACATTAAAATTACATTACACAAATGTGAGCATAATTTTAAAAATTTCATTTAAAATTCATCACCTTAAGCTGTACGCCTCGCAAAGGTGCAATATATGACACTATTTGCGTTTATCCTTTACAGTATACAATTACACAATAAATAAGATTTTAAGACCTAATTGACATATCCTATGATCGTGTTTCCGGTGGTACTGTCTAAGACTAAATTTAGACAACATAATTTTGAGTAATTGCTAACAATACACACTTTTGAATTTAAAATCAGAGCTTTTCATTTCAAAAACACTGGAATTTAAAGTAATTATCACAGCAGCTGTCAAAAATGACAACTTTGAGAAACGAAACTATCACTCCTAATTTCTCAAACTACAATAATTTCAATGTCATCATCTTGACCTTTATTTCATAGGTAAACATATAGGTCACCAACAAATAACATCTTGATAATATTATGTATTCAAAACGATTGTAATATTTTTTCTTTAATCAAGATCACCAGATAATCTGCGTAACCTTGCGTATCGAGTTTCTCGAGTTCATATTAATAAGTATAGCGTATAGTGTTATATAGTATAGTATATATATAGTATAGTGATAAATAACGAAATATCCCAGGCCATATGCGTTCATACCCTAACTACCACAGCGGAAACTTCAGTATTCCAGTCAAAATAAATCTGTATAGATTCAATTGTGGCATTGGTTCTGTCTTTATGGATCTTCTGAAACAGACAGTGCTTAGAGATCACTCTCACTATGCAATTGGCCAAGCCCAAAAGAACAAACCTGCGAATTAGTACCTAATCCCGAATACTTTATAAGATGCTCCTTTCAACATCCATTTTCTGTAAATACCGTAATGATGGTAATTTATTGATTGACCATGAAAGTTTTAGATGCACATAATCAGAAGAAGAAACTTTAATCTTGGAATTGTGATATTCATTATATTGTCAGGAGGAAATCTATTAAAATTCTTTCTATGATTGTTTACCAAATATCAACATTAAAATTTTTTTCTACTAAAAATGAAATTGGCATAATTATCTTATATCATTTAGCTACTCAATCCTTACCATTATAGAATATACAATAGGATCTAAACAATGTTTGTATTCATAAGATTCCATAAATGTAGAGATGCTAAGATTATGAATTAATGAAATTTATTGTAGTGACAATAGCTTGAAAATAAATATTTATATTAAGAAGTTATTTGAAGGGTTCCTCCGTTCCTGCTCATCCACAATGACATAAAATGCAAATTGTATAATAAATTAATTGTTAAAATGTAAGGATCTGATTATTCATAGTCATTTCCTAGCTATATTTTATTGTAAACAATAAATATTAATTTCCTTATTTTATTCTTATTCTATAAGTTAATGAAACTCAATTATACCAAATAATTACTTAGATAATCTTTCTAATGGGAAAGTTTCTTTTCGTATATTAACTGGCGTAACGATAATTTTTTTATAGTGAAATTTGCAAACCTGGTAAGAGTTTATCATCGATCACATGCAATATACAGGATCCATCAATAGAAATGTTACCAACTTCATGCAGTTTGTAACTGCCAAACAGCTGATCACATCACTTTTAAAATTGGAAAAATCGCCATAATTCGAAAAATTGAAAAGAAGTATTCTTAATGTAATTAATACTCTCCAAGTATGGTACACGGTGGTGCTATTTTGTATAGCTATTACAATTGTTCTACAGACATCGTCGGTATTATACTCATTATTCAGATATTCTCTCTAAATACTCGATTTGTAATGACATGAGAATAAATTAGTTACACAGGTTTCGATCCTTGACTCACTAACTAAGCAAGTATATACAATGCTTAATTAAGTGAACTGAGTAACTGATGTATATTATCTAGCTGTGACTGATTCAAGATGGAGAAAACTGCGTCTTCTTGTAGAATATCTAGGATTACTTGACACGACGAATGTAAATCAAAAGAACTGATATACTCAGACTCGTGGTAGTTCTCACAGGTCCCATTGGCTAATTCGAGAGCATGGGTAAAGATCAAGGATTCAGTTTTGTCTTTTCTGCCTCAGTTGCGGTTATGTAAGGTGTAAAAAAAATCGTCGAACACTTTTTGTGCAGATGTTCCAAACTTTCTCAGTAGATATATAGACTGCTGTGCAGTCACACTCCATCAAACTTATCATACATTGTTGGTAGAAGCCCAAGAACATTGATAGCATTTATAAAGGCTACTAATTTTATTTAACATGTTGCTACTTACATTGTTCTTACCTGCAGTTTTTCGAGTTTGTGGTATCAAAATGACACCGGCCGTGCTAATTAGGGTCTGTTTTTAATTTGAACATATCCACCACTGTAACCAATCAACTAGCCTTCAAGAAATGCTAGTTGAAATTCTATTATATGATAGAAAATTCGTTACAATCAGTCTCAATGTTTATCTTGAGCTTTATGATCTTTAACTTAAAGAGCAAATCATCTGAAAAATTTTTGATTCAGGGTCAACCAATGAAGGACGACAATATTGATTTTATTTATACTTCCTTTAATTTAGTTATAATATTTTTTATGAGAAATATTACAAAATTCTCGGTAATGTAGGACATTAAACAGATAGTAAATATTAAATTCCCGTTCACCTTTCATTCAAGGAGTGAATATCAATCAAAAAGGATATTAAATATATATTTTTACAAGTAGAAAGCTCTTATCGATGTACATTATATTCTCGTACACATATCACAGATAAGAAAGGAAAAACTTTCGTTTAAGCATCTATGGCAGTAGATACAAAGTCTGTATAAAATGTGTACACAATTGTGTACGAGAGACGACGTTCGAATGTCAGTGATTTTGATATGTTTAACAAGTTGACAGAGTTGCTATTCTTAGAAACTTTGATAGTTAGGTAATAAGACTTTCTGATGTTGATTATTATATATCTTACAAAGAAAAATTTATTCCTTGAAAATATTATTTCAAAATTGAATCACTTTATTGTCATCTCATTTATGTAAAATATATGAAGACAATTTATTTCAGAAGACATTTAATTAGGACTTTGTTAGTTTGCATATAAATCACTTATATACGATAAATATTTTAATTACTATACTAAATGAATTCAAATTGTAAGTTTCTTGATGCCTTCCTTGATCAGATTGAAATCGTCAACAATTTATTATTACATTTCGAGCATCACTCCACACGGGAGTATAAGGTGTCATCATACCACTGGCACTAGCCTCTTTTATGGCCTTTCTTCGTCACGGTTATTTTATTCATCTTCTGTTATTCTCAGGTTTCAAGTCTATTGTCTGTTGTGTGGAATCATGGATCATTGCATGGCCGTATTATTGTATGGTCGATCCAATTTCATTTTTACTTGTTGACAATCCTATTTATCGCCATCTACCACACCTGAAACCGATTATCTCTTTCTGCATGACTGAAATATTATTAAACAACCACACTTATTGGCATTAATGTAATATCATTCAGTCCAGTTTTAACATTTTTAGTGATATGTTATCGACGCCTTTAGGTGTTTTACTATGCGTATTAGATTACACAACTATTTGACATACAACCTTCTCTAAATGCATTTTAATGTTCTGTTCTAAGTCACTAAAATTTGCTTGTCAGATGTTAAGTTTCCCTCATTTTAATTAAATTTGCAGCACATTTTTCCAAATTACCACATCATGCACTTTTACGAATCTCTGACGTAATTGATCATATTATATACGTATTATCGAAGTGTTCATTTTTCGGTATGTTCACAAAAGCCCATTTCGTTGCTGATAAATGAGTGGTGCTGTGGGCCGATACACATTACTTTGAACAAATTAGAGTGCTTAATACGCACGTGCTGTTGGTTTATCGCATTTGCGTTTGTTATATTATGTATGTGTTATGTGAAGCTTTATAAAATTGAATGAAATTTTCATAGCTTTATGAAGATTTATTAAAATGACGAATAAAGTATATTAAAAATAATTTTGGAGCTTTATGAAAACAACGAACAAATTAAATATTGTAAACATTTTTTTTATTATTTTTAAGAAATAAGTTAAAAGAGGTTCTAATATAAGGTTGGCAACTAAGTAATTGCGTATGTCACTCATAGATGACGTTAGTTGAATTTTTAGGTTTGCTGACGTTATCGAAATGCCCAAACAAATGTTGTTATCTGATAGTTGATATTTCAAACTGTCATTAAAAAATTGTTATCGGTTGTGTAGTTTTTGATTGGTGTCTGTTGAAAAATGGAAAATCAAAACGAACATTTTCGTCATATTTTGGTTTTTTATTTCCGGAAAGGAAAAAACGCATCGCAAGCTCACAAAAAGTTATGTGTTGTTTATGGTGACGAAGCTTT